>JAODAL010021149.1:0-67727 GCA_025379985.1 Phyllomedusa bahiana | reverse complement strand
CTTTTTCTCCCTCTTTTTTATAACCCTATATATCCAGGTCGCCCCTCACCTCTATCATAAAACCCCTTTATATACCCCCGAGCTAGCTTCTCTCCTCTATCATAAAAACCCTATATATCACAGAGTCGCCCCCTACCTCTATCATAAAAACCCTTTTAAAAATCCCAGAGCTAAGCTTCTCCCCCACTTAAATATAACCCTATATATCCAAAAGCTCGCTTCTCTCCTCTTTCTTTAAACCCTTTTATATCACGAGCTCCGCTATTCCCTCTATCATTTAACCCTATTTATCACAGAGCCCCGTTTTCTCTTTTAAACATAAAAAACCCTTTTAAAATATCACAGAGTCCCTACTCCCCCTCTATCATATAACCCCATATTTCACAGGGGCTCAGTTTCCTCTCCCTCTATCATATAACCCAAATATATCAAGAGCTCAGTTTCCCCCTTTTTTTTTCTACCCTGCTCTTCAAAGGGCAACACGAACCAAACTAAAAAGGGTCACTTAAATTCGCTCAATTCTTTGCTTGCTGTCAGTGAACAGGAAATTTTTTTTTAAAATCAGGCAGCTAAAAGCTATTCTGCTCACAGTGGGGGTTTGGTTTTCCCAAAAGGGGGTTTGGGAAAAGTCAAGTTAAATCCCAAACGGCTCAGGGGTTTGGGTTTTCTGGAATTTGGGGGGCAAGTGCAAAATTGGGGACTGGGTTTGGTGTTAGAGTGCCTATGGACCCTTTTTTCCCGGTTGTGGTCAAAGCAAAAATGGGGCAGGAGAGGGCAGATCACAGCCCTATTTTTTTAAAGGAAAGGGAGAGGGGTTCCCCAATCCAGGGCCTTTTCCTTTGGGGGCGGGCGGGGCTGGTCCCCCCGGGGGCCCCGAGGCCCCGCTCACCTGAGGGGGGCAACCGGGCCGCTCGCCCCGCCCGCCCGGGGAAAACCCCCCTGACTCCTCCCCTGTATCAGCATCGCAGGGGGCGCCCCGGCTTTCACCGCGCCCCCCTGCTCCGCTCAAAACTCCTCGGCGCTCAGCTCTGCCGCCGAGGGAGAAACCCTAGGAGCTGCGGGCAGCGTAAGGGTGTGGTGGGGTTTACGCTGTTACACCGCTCTGCAGCTCCCCAAGCTGGCGCGGGGACCCCGGGGAGTACTTTTTTTTTTATTTTTTTTTAGTTAAGGGGGCTTTACTGGGGTACAGGGGGGATCACTGGGTACAAAGGGGGGCTTTACTGGGTACAAGGGGTGGGGGATCACTGGCTACAGGGGATCAAATGGCTACAAAGGGGGCAAACACTGGTTACAGGGGGATCATGGGGTAAAGGGGGGGATCAATGGCTTCATGGGGGGCATCACTGGTTTTTCAAGGGGGGCATCAAAGGTTAAAAGGGGCATCATGGCTACAAGGGGGGATCACTGGTACCCGGGGGGAAACACTGGGTACAGGGGCATAATGGCTACAAGGGGGGGGAAACACTGGCTACAAGGGGGGCCCCTAAATGGCTACAGGAAGGCATCATGGTACCCGGGGGCCCTCATGGCTACAGGGGCAAACATGGCTACAAAGGGGGGAAACAATGGAAAAATGGGGGCTTTACTGGGTACAAGGGGGGGCCACTGGTTTACAGGGGCATATGGCTACAAAGGGGGGCCTTATTGGCTACATGGGGGGATCAAATGGCTAAACAGGGGGGGCAAACTCTGGTTTTCAAGGGGGGCCCTCACTGGTAAAAAGGGGGGGCATCCAAATGGCTACATGGGGGGCATTTACTGGCTACAAGGGGGGCATCACTGGCTACAGGGGGGATCATTGGCTTTCAAGGGGGGGGATCAAATGGTTACCGGGGCATCAATGGCTAAAGGAGGGCATCCTGGCTAATGGGGGGCCAAAAAATGGCTTTCATGGGGGGGGTTCACTTGCTTCTTTGGGGGATCACTGGCTAAGGGGGGGTCCTGGCTACATGGGGGGGCATCACGGCAAAATAGGGGGCATACTGGTTTTCAGGGGAATCACTGGCTACAAGGGGGGCAAACACTGGCAAAAAAGGGGGGCCCTCACTGGGTTTAAGGGGGGGGGATCCCCCTGGTTACGGGGGGGCCCTCACTGGCTTTCCGGGGGATTTTCCCGCTTAAAAGGGGGGATCTAATGGCTACAAGGGGGGCCCTTTTACTGGCTAATGGGGGGCATTCTGGCTAAAAGGGGGGCTTAATGGTACTGGGGGGCTCACTGGCTACATGGGGGGAAACAAATGGCTACTGGGGGGCATCAATGGGTTTAAAAGGGGGGGCCCTCCCCGGGGTACATGGGGGGGCCCTCCCTGGTACCTGGGGGGGATAAATGGCTTCCAATTTGGGGGGGATTACTGGCTACAGGGGAAGGCATCAATGGCTTCTTTGGGGGGGTTCATGGCTACATTTGGGGGATAAAAGGGTACAAGGGGGGCTCACTGGCTACAAGGGGGGGATCACTGGCTCATGGGGGGCTTTAAATAGCCTTTCAAGGGGGGGGATCACTGGCTCAAGGGGGGAATTTACTTTGGTAAAAGGGGGCATCTATGGGGGGGGGTACAAGGGGGGCCCTTAATGGCTTTAAAAAGGGGGGATCACTGGCAACCCGGGGGGGATCACTGGCTACTGGGGGGGGAAACACTGGTCTTGGGGGGCATCACTGGCTTTTCAATGGGGGCATCACTGGCTTTTAAAGGGGGCTCACTGGTACAAAGGGGGGGGATCAAATGGCTTTAAAAAGGGGGATCAATGGGGTACAAGGGGGATCTATGGTTTCAAGGGGGGGATTTACTGGCTACAAGGGGGGGAATTTTACTGGTACCAAGGGGGAAAACTGGCTACATTTGGGGGGCATCCCCTGGTACATGGGGGGCCCTCACTGGCTTAAAATGGGGGGCATAAATGGCTAAATGGGGGCATCATGGCTACAGGGGGATCATGGGTAAGGGGGGCATGTACTGGCTACAGGGGGGCATCACTTTCTACAGGGGGGCAACACTGGCCTACAGGGGGGCCTTTTTCTGGCTACGGGGGGGATCAAATGGCTAAGGGGTACTACCTGGCCCATAGGGGCATCAATGGCTTCAAGGGGGGACATTTTAAATGGGTACAAGGGGGGTATCACTGGCTACGGGGGGCAAACTACTGGTGCGGGGGGGATCTACTGGTGCGGGGGGCATTCATGGCACAAAGGGGGGGATTCATGGTACAGGGGGGCCTTTTTTCCTGGGTGCAGTGGGGCATTTTATGGCCCGCAGGGGGGGGGCCTCATTGGCTGCAGGGGGAATCACTGGCCCGAAGGGGGGGGAAACACTGGTACAGGGGGCATTTCTGGCTACTGGGGGGATCTTTTTGGCTACGGGGGGGATCTTTGGCTACAGGGGCGCATCTTTTGGCTTTCCCGGGGCCCCAATTTTTGGGTACGGGGGCATCTTCTGGCTAAAAGGGGGGCATTTACTGGCTACAGGGCTACTATGGCTACAGGGGGTACTTCCCGGTTAAAAGGGGTACCTCCTGGTTTCCGGGGCAAAATTACCCGGGGTTTCCCTATGAGGGGGCTTTAGTGGGGGGTTTGTATAGAGATAGGGAAATTTGGGAGGGGAAATGGGTGATAAATTGGGGAGTCTTAAGATGGGTTTTTTTTGTAAATTTTCAGTGAAGAGTCGGGAGTAGTCGTTTTATGGAGTTGGGGCAGATGGAAAAGAAAAAGAAGAAAAAGGAACAACTTTTCAGAGACGTCCCCCGGGGAGTCACTTGATTATAACTTTACTGTAACCTTTTTTAATTTTTCAGAAACCTGTGTAAAAAGCTGGTATAATTTCTGTAAAGGGTTTGCTTTTTATACCGGTAAAATTGGTTGTTGGGGTAATGGGGTTTAATTTCTCGGTAAAGGTCAGTTTGTATTACTCGGTCACTTATGGTGGTGTTTTTGTGGTCATGGTGTGGGGGTATATTTTCCCGGGCATGTTTTTGGTATATGGGTCTTGGGATTCTGGTTTTTTTGTTGTGAATTATTTGGTTTAAATGTATGAATTATTTAGTAGTTTTATTTCGTAGCACATTGTGGTAAAGCCTTTTTTTTATATTTTGGCTTTGGGTGATGGTTGGGTGCAAAGTGTCGCTTTGTTTGGTTTCAAATTTTGTTTTCCGGGGGGGGGGGGGGAAATTTCCCTTTCCCCCCCCCTCCCCCCGGAAATGAAATTTTTGGGCCCTTGGGAAATGCCCTGTCTCCACTATGTGCATTCAGGTCTAGGAAACACATTTTTTCTGCCATGAACACACCTAACAATTATCCTACTACTCAAGACAATAGTGGGGTATGCCCTTTGTATGGGCGCTCAGGTCGGGCTGCATCCACCCAGATGGCTCCTTTTTCTTACCCTTGGCCTGTAATTTGTATATGTGAGTATCATTAACCTGTCAGGGAGGTGACGGGTTTCAAAAAAAACATCCTTTAAATATCCCTTTTTATGAAAAGAGGCCCGGGTTCCCCCTAAAAAAGAAAACCCTTTACCCGTCCGGCTGAAGGCCCCGGCCCCGGGAGAGTATTTTTGAAGGGTTTCCACACCAAAACCGCGTCCTGCAGATCAGCATCGGCTGCAACCAAGAACAACCTGTCATTAGTGTCCATTGTTTCCCACACAGATCTGCTGCACCCCCAGTAAAACTGCGTTATAGGAGGAAGAGTCCCTCTAATTATACAGCTGACAGTTTTACCACCATGCTCTATGTTTCGGGCCCCGGGCTTTAGCAAAAGACGCAAAAATGTAGTCAATGTGCAAAGATTACCTGAAATTACTATATCACTGCACTATATTGCTGGATACATTATAGAATCAATGGTAACCAGATCCCAAAATTAATATTTATATGGAGTCCCAGGAGATATATATCACCAACCCATAACCCTACATGGAGTAGATTACAGACTAAGTCAGGATCAGTACTACATGAGTAATGTAATGTATGTACACAGTGACTGCACCAGCAGAATAGTGAGTGCAGCTCGGGAGTATAAAACAGGATGTACCTCATGATCAGTACCGGATAAGCAATGTATGTACACAGTTACTGCACCAGCAGAATAGTGAGTGCAGCTCTGGAGTATAATACAGGATGTAACTCAGGATCAGTACGGGAATAAGTAAATGTATGTACACAGGGGACTGCACCAGCAGAACAGTGAGTGCAGCTCTGGAGTATAATACAGGATGTAACTCAGGATCAGTACAGGATAAGTAATGTATTACACAGTGACTGCACCAGCAAATAAGTGAGTGCAGCTCTGGAGTATAATACAGAGATGTAACTCAGGAACAGTACAGGATAAGTAATGTATGTACACAGTGACTGCACCAGCAGAATAATGAGTGCAGCTCTGAAGTATAATACAGGATAAGTAATGTAATGTATGTACACAGTGGCTGCACCAGCAGAATAGTGAGTGCAGCTCTGGAGTATAATATAGGATGTAACTCAGGATCAGAACAGGATAAGTAATGTATGTACACAGTGACTGCACCAGCAGAATAGTGAGTGCAGCTCGGAGTATAATATAGGATGAAATTTTTGGTTTCGTACAGGATAAGTAATGTTATGTACACAGTAACTGCACCAGCAGAATAGTGAGTGCAGCTCTGGAGCATAATGCAGGATGTAACTCAGGATCAGTACAGGATAAGTAATGTATGTACATAGGGACTGCACCAGCATAATAGTGAGTGCAGGTCTGGGGTATAATATAGGATGAAAACTCAGGATCAGTACAGATAAAGTAATGTATGTACACAGGGGACTGCCCCAGCAGAATAGTGAGTCCCAGTCTGGAGTATAATATAGGATGTAATTTAGGATCAGTACAGGATAAGTAATGTTATTTTACACAGTAACTGCCCCAGCAGAATAGTGAGTGCAGCTCTGGAGTATAATGCAGGATGAAAACTCAGGATCAGAAACAGGATAAGTAATGTATGTACATAGGGACGCACCAGCATAATAGTGGTGCAGCTCTGGAGTATAATATAGGATGTAACTCGGATCAGTACGGATAAGTAATGTATATACACAGTGACTGCACCAGTAAAATAGTGAGTGCAGCTCTGGAGTATAATACAGGATGTAACTCAGGATCAGTATAGGATAAGTAAATGTAATGTATGTACAGTGACTGCACCAGCAGAATAGTGAGTGCAGCTGTGGAGTATAATACAGGATGTAACTCAGGATCAGTACAGGATAAGTAATGAAAATGTATGTACAGTGACTGCCACCAGCAGAATAGTGAGTGCAGCTCTGAGTATAATACAGGATGTAACTCAGGATCAGTACAGGATAAGTAATGTATGTACAGTGATTTGCCCCAGCAAAATATGAGTGCAGCTCTGGAGTATAATACAGGATGTAACTCAGGATCAGTACAGGATAAGTAATGTATATACAGTGACTGCACCAGCAAAATTTGTGAGTTCAGCTCTGGGTATAATACAGGATGTAACTCAGGATCAGTACAGGATAAGTAATGTAATACATGTACAGTGACTGCACCAGCAGAATAGTGAGTGCAGCTCTGGGGGATAATACAGGATGTAACTCAGGATCAGTACAGGATAAGTAATGTATGTACACAGTGACTGCACCAGCAGAATAGTGAGTGCAGCTCTAGAGTATAATACAGGATGTAACTCAGGATCAGTACAGGATAAGTAATGTATGTACACAGTGACTGCACCAGCAGAATAGTGAGCGCAGCTCTGGAGTATAGTACAGGATGTAACTCAGGATCAGTATAGGATAAATAAACTCTTCATGTCACAGTTTTTTCATGTATGATAGATAGCATAAATGCTTCTTTAGGGATTTCCACGTAGTGTATTGCCCTTTTTGCAGAAATGTGCCGCTGGCGGCGGTCTGTGTGTGTACATGTATAATTGCATGTGTGCCGCAGCCCTGCCGGTGGCACCCAGGTTTGGCATACGTTTTTCAGAAATGTTTTGTGTGCAGAAACATAGTTATACTTGGTGTACATTGATTTTAACCTATATGGGAAGGAAGGGGTGCTTCCATTTTGGGTTTCTGCCCCCCGCCAACTCTCAAGGCTGTCAAAAGAAGGGCAGCTTTTGCAGGTTGGGTGTTTTTTTATTTTTCTCTCTGAATAATGGAGGTCGGTTGACCCAAGCGGGAGGCCTGATTGCTTGATTGAGAGGTAAAGATAGGATAGGAAATGCCCGATTTGAGATCACGTTGAAAGTTGTGGGCAGCTTAAACATCTTTTGATCAAAATATGTGAACCGAGAGTCTCAAAGTTTTTTCATGTATGATAGATAGCATAAATGCTTCTTTAGGGATTTCCACGTAATGTATTGCCCTTAATACAGGATGTAACTCAGGATCAGTACAGGATAAGTAATGTATGTACAGTGACTGCACCAGCAGAATAGTGAGCGCAGCTCTAGAGTAAAAATACAGGATTTTAAATCAGGATCAGTACAGGATAAGTAATGTAATGTATGTACAGTGACTGCACCAGCAGAATAGTGAGTGCAGCTCTGGAGTATAATATAGGATGTAACTCAGGATCAGTACAGGATAAGTAATGTAAGTACAGTGACTTCACAAGAAGAAAAGTGAGTTCAGCTCTGGAGTATAATACAGGGTGTAAACTCAGGATCATACAGGATAAGTAATGTATATACAGTGACTTGCACCAGCAGAATAGTGAGTGCAGCTCTGGGGTATAATACAGGGTGTAACTCAGAACAGTACAGGATAAGTAAATGTAATTGTATGTACAGTGACTGCACCAGCAGAATAGTGAGTTTCAGCTCTGGAGTATAATACAGGGTGAACTCAGGATCAGTACAGGATAAGTAATGTATATACAGTGACTGGCACCAGCAGAATAAATGAGTGCAGCTCTGGAGTATAATACAGGATGTAACTCAGGAATCAGTACAGATAAGTAATGTAAATTATGTAACAGTACTGCACCAGCAGAATAGTGAGTGCAGCACGGGGGGATAATACAGGAAAGTAATCAGGATCAGTACAGGATAAGTAAGTAATGTACACAGTGACTGCACCAGCAGAATAGTGAGTGCAGCTCTGGAGTATAATACAGGATGTTACTCAGGATCAGTACAGGATAAGTAATGTAATGTATGTACAGTGACTGCACCAGCAGAATAGTGAGTGCAGCTCTGGGGGATAAAACAGGCTGTAACTCAGGATCAGTACAGGATAAGTAATGTATGTACACAGTGACTGCACCAGCAGAATAGTGAGTGCAGCTCTAGAGTATAATACAGGATGTAACTCAGGATCAGTACAGGATAAGTAAATTCTTCATGTCACAGTTTAGTTTATACCATTACATTTGTGCTACACATGATTGAGGTGCTTTGTAGTAGTAATATGCTAATCCGTCATCATGTAAATATGCAATGAATATGATGGGAATGCTAGCTATGCTTTTCTAAAGCATCTGGCTCAGTCACCTTGTTACAAATGCAGATTATATATTGGATGAAAAATGGAACTTCTGCCCAAATCACATTGATAAAGTATGGAGATTATCCATTATTTAGAAGAGAAAAGGAGGCTTATGGAAAAATAGCAATTGGTTTCTTACACGTCAGCTGGATCCTGGAGTGCTCTTCTCTAACAGCTCCCATCTGTGCTCCTGATGGAAACACTAAGACTCAGAAGCTTTACATAAGAATAACCCTATTTATTCTGGAATGTATCACGGGTGTCCTGGCGGCCACTTAAAGGGAATCTGTCGCCATTTTTTTTTTTTTACTTATTAAATCAAGCCCCTGATCCATATTCTTTTCCTCTCAGCCATTTTTATTTCCTGATTGTAGATTTCTCTATTCGGCTGTCTATATATGATTGTGGGGAAGACATTCTTGCTTGCACTGCTTTAACAGCAGTCAGAGAGATACTTTACAGCCGCTTCATGCACATAGCATTCTTAAGACAGATTCTGTCCCATAGACTTGTATAGGAGAGTTTTTACTGTGAAGGGAGGGGAGAGGGGGAGCTGTGAAATCTCCTCTTGTGATTGGTGAATCCTGTGTTAGCTATACACAATGGTGTCTCCTTTCAGTTTGACCCTCTTTGTGCTGATAATGAGCAGACTGCTGAAAAGCTCTCTAAATAGAACAGGAAGTGTCAGACAATTATTAGTCCTAGTGGCCAAAGTGAAAACTGCAGGACTTAAGAATTATTAAAAAAAATACTGAAAGTGATCTGGAAAATTAAAAAAAAAAACATAACCAAAAATTTCCCAAAAAATGTGTTTAACATAAAAATGTGAGTTAAACAATAGAATAGTGAAGAAAGCAGGCGATACCTTTTAGAGGCTAACTGAGTATATTTGATAGTGAGCTTTCGAGAGGACTAGCTCTCTTCTTCAGACTGATGTTATACCACAGTACAGCATTATACTATGAGTTAAACAATGTCATTTTTTGATGACACATTCCCTTTAAGACGATAGTTCTGTCCTTTACTGTACATCACTATATGGCTTTGTAAACTGGAAACCATCACAGCCCAACGGCCTCAGACCAGCTAGAAAGACTAGTAAATTAGGGTTGGACATAAAGTGGGAGGTGGCCTCAAAGCATTGATCAAAATGAACCCTCATTATAATGTCGGCATTGGCCACTCGGCATAAAAGGGTCTTGTGTTTGTTCTCCCACTTCCACCAGTTCTGTGACCCTTGGACCACCCCTCACCCAACGATTCGCTTAAAAGGCGGTTCCGGTAAGTTCACGTGGTTGTTTTTCAACATTGAATCAGCGTGGAATCTCCATCTAAAAGCCACGCATTTGAGTACAGCTTTTGGAGGTGGATTTGAAGCTGAATCTAGAGGGACTATAGCCTCAAAGTATTTTGGAGGGATTCAGAACTGAAATTCAGGAAAGTATGAGGGAAAGCAAAAAAAAATAAAAAAAAAAAAATAAAAAAATAAATATATATATATATGAAGGAAAGAACGAGAGAGTGAAAAGGAAAAAACTATAAAGAAAAAAAGGAAAGGAAAAAAGAATGTAGGGAAAGAAAGAAAAAGAAAGAAAGAAAAAGAAAAGAGGGAAAGCGAAAAAAACAAACAATGTATTAAAATTGGAAGGAAAGGAACGGGGAGAGTGAAAAAAGGAAAAAAAAAAGAAAAAAAGGAAAGGAAAAAAGGATGGAGGGAAAGAAAAAGGAGGGAAGGCAAAAAAACCTGAAAAAAATGTATATATTGGGAGGAAAGAACGAGAGAGTGAAAAGGAAAAAACTACAAGAAAGAAAGGAAAGGAAAAAAGAATGGAGGGAAAGAAAGAAAAAGAAAGAAAGAAAAAGAAAAGAGGTAAAGCGAAAAAAACAAACAATGTATATATTGGAAGGAAGGAACGAGAGAGTGAAAAGGAAAAAACTATAAAGAAAGAAAGGAAAGGAAAAAAGGATGGAGGGAAAGAAAAAGAAAGAAAGAAAAAGAAAGGAGGGAAGGCAAAAAAACCTGAAAAAAATGTATATATTGGGAGGAAAAAACGAGAGAGTGAAAAGGAAAAAACTGCAAGAAAGAAAGGAAAGGAAAAAAGAATGGAGGGAAAGAAAAAGAAAGGAGGAAAATAAAGAGGAAAGGAGAAAAAACTAAAAACTAAGAATGAAAAGAAAAACTAGAAAGAAATGAAGGGAAGAAAATAAGAAAGGAAGAATAGAAAGGAAAGAAAAAAGAAAGGGAAAATGGTGAAAGCAAGAAAGGGAAAAGGGTGAGTGAATAGAAAAATAAGTTAAAGGGGTTGTCTCACTTCATCGATTCTTCTTACCTCAGTCCTGTTTTCTCCATTTAATTTTTGAATTCAGGGGCATGTTTACTGGTTTTAAATGGCTTCTACTGGCCTGCAGTGAAAAACTGCTGAGGACACCAGGTCTGTAGCTATAACAACCAACACTGGCAGCCTATCAGGAGAGATCAAACAGGTCTGTAGCTATAGCGACCTGAGGAGCTGATGCAGCCCATACAAGAGGGGATACCTAGGAATAGGTAGGACACTGTTAATGGACATTGCAAAGTGACTTGTTTTCTCAAGATCTTTAACATTAAAAGCAATCCTTGCAGTGAGACAACCCCTTTAAGGGAAGGAAGAAAAGATGAAATATAGGGAAGGGAAGAAAAAGGAGAGAAAAATACTGAAAAAAGGATGAAGAAATGAAAAAGGAGAGAATAATTGGAGAGTTGGGACTTTCTGTAAGCTATTGAGGATATGATGAGTTGTTGGGCTTGTTCAGCGTTGATCACTATATTTTCACATGTGCGTCATAGACGAGTAACCTGAGCTTGCTGTAAAGTGTGAACACGGCCTCCACACCCCCCCCAGGGAAAAATCTGCCTGTAAATCTGTTGTAAAACTGCATGAGGAGAATCCAATCCCAAATATATAACAATGAGACCACTCCATGATCCATTCAGAGACGCTCAGCTTTCGGTAGAGTCTCACAGAATGATGATAGAGAAGACATCCAGGGTGATTCTCATCATGGACTGGATACGTCCTGCAGTTTTGTTTCATCCAGTTCTTACATATAAATATGGTATCAGCAGCTCTCCCTGTGTAACATTCAGGAAGCATGAAACCTCTGACCTGAATGCCTAAATCTGTAAGAAGCCCCTAAAGTACCTTCAATGTACTATTTCTAATACTATTGCCGTCTTATGTGACTTCGGGACTTTTAGGCTCTCTTAAAGAGGACCTATCACCTTCAGGGAGACCTCATGAAGTAACAGGAGACTAAATTACAAACACTTTCTCAAATATGCTTCATTAGGAAAATCAAAGCATTTCACCGTAATTCAGTTTTTAAATAAACGCGGCCCTTTAAAAGGGTTTCCCAAAAAGTGAGTTCCTAAACCTAAAGGGCGGATCCCTCTTGGGGCTTAAAAAGGGGCGTTGGTTTCTTTTTTTAAAAAAAAAAAGTACCTCCTCTGTATGTCATCACCCCCCATGCACGTTCCTGTTTCAGTCTCTATATTGGCAAACATGTTTTTTGGCTAACCCAGGGGGATAACTGTTTTGTGCAAAGTTTCTCCCCTTATCTGTCAGGGGGGAAAAGATAAGCTCTCGCAGGAGTTTCTTTCATTTTTTTAAAAACTGCTACAGGACGGGAAGGGGGGGGCTGAGCAGGGAGCGTCTGCATGTTTACTCAGATAGTTACATTACAACCAGGGGATTCTCATATAAAAGACACAGCATCTTTTCCCCCAGTCCCTTAAAGTCGTTATGTTCCCTGCCTAAAATAAGAAGTGAAAACAACGAAACCCCGGCCAGATCACCCCCTGGTGTGTCAAAATGTAAATGTAGGAAACTAAGGCATCTTAGTCGGCTTAGCTTCCGAGGCTTCATTTTTTTTTAATTTGACATATATTTAGAAAAGTGATTAAATACCCATTTTGGAGGATCCTACATCAACATTAGATCGTGGCAAAACCCCTTTAGACCGCTTTGAAGTCGGGCCAAGTCGGCACATGACAGCTTGATGGATCTCTATGTTGACAGTTGTATCAAATCTCCTGCGTCTGAGCTGGGAGAGTCCACAGTGCAGGGGGAGCTTTTAAGTGTACATCAGTGCACCCAGCGCAGTTGTTAGATGCCCGTGTTCCATGGATGAGGGGTGAAACAAATTAAACCCGTCCACTATTTTCCTCAGTGTGCTTTCCTGCTGCACTTATGAGTGGAGACTCAGATCACCCTGTACAAGATCTATGCCTCGCTCCCCCTGCACGTTTTATTCCCAACAGAACGATAAGATTTTACTGAGTTACAAAGTGAAAGTAAAACCTTTCCCCTGTAAAACTGAGGTAAAATTTTCTAATGAGTTTTTGAGAAAAAATCTTATAAAATTTTATCTACTATCAATTTTTGTGTTTAGTGGAGGGGATAGGGGACTCTTTAAAGGGGTTTTGCCCAATTTTTATTTCATACCCCTGCATCCCGCTCTTCACTCTGTGTGCTCAGAAGGGGGGTGGTTTTTTGTTTGATTGGGCATTTCATGTGACCGCAGGATGACATTCCCCAGGCCTTTCTTTTGTAGCAAACCATTTCTGTTTATGTAAAGCATTGGAGTAGTGAGGGGGTAAAGTTTTTGCTCTCACCAAGGGCCCTGGTTAAATCCTGCAGGAACCCAAAAAACCTGTGTTTTTTTCTTCTTTATAATGCTTTTTTATTTTTTTGCACCTTTTTTACTAATTTAGGAAAAGGAATGGGAGAGAGTGACAGCATCTGGGGTTTGAACACTCAGTGGGGCTGGGCTGAAGGGAGGGTGATGTCTAAGCAGGGCCGGGAAAAATGTGGGCGGAGGTGGGCGATAGCCTAGGGGCTCCTTGCCTGCACGTGGGGGGCGCTTTGCCGCACATGGGACAGTAAGATAGTCAGTGTGTGTTTTTTTATTCGGTCCTTCCCGGCGTGCGGCTGTACCTGCGCAGCACGGTGCGTGTCTCTTCCAGCTGTGCGAGGGCCCGCCCCTCCCCTCCTGTCCCCCCTTGTGCGCGGCGCCCTCGTCTGCGGAGGCACATGACCCCCGGTGGCCAGCTACGTTCAGTGCCTCAGTCTGGAGTGATCTGGAGTGGGACTGAGCCCGGCGCCGTGGGTCCTTATGTCATGTCGGGTTTTTCCATGCGGGATTTGGCCCGGGGCTGTGGCGGTCACGGAGGTGAGCCGGGCAGGGGATTGCTGCCCGATCGGACCCCCTGCCCTTTGGGGACTCCCCCTTCGATTAAAGGGACCGCTGTGAACGCTTCGATTAAAGTGACCCTTTGGGCTGGGCTGTGAAGAGCTGGGGGTGAATGGGTTTTGAGGGCTGGGGTGTGAAGGGCTGGGGTGGGCGGGGATGTGAAGGGCTGGGGTTGAAGGGTTGGGATTGAAGGGTTGGGTGTGGAAGGGCTGGGGAGGGTGGGGGTGTGAAGGGTGGGCTGGGATGTGAAGGGTGGGGTGAGCTGGGATGTGAGGGTGGGGTGGGATGTGGGGGTGGGATGTGAAGGGCTGGGTTTTGAAGGGTTGGGATGTGAAGGGTTGGGATGTGAAGGGCGGGCTGGGATGTGAAGGGCTGGGCTGGGATGTGAAGGGAGGGGATGAGCTGGGATGTGAAGGTGTGGGGTGAGATGGGATGTGAGGGGGTGGGATGAGCTGGGATGTGAAAGGGGTGGGCTGAGATGAGTGGGAAAGTGAAGGGCTGGGAAGGGGTGGGGTGGGATGTGAAGGGATGGGCGGGCTGTGAAGGGATGGCTGGGGTGTGAAAGGGATGGCTGGGCTGGGAGGTGAAGGGCTGGGATGGGATGAGCTGGGATTGGAAGGGGGGCTGGGTGTGAAGGGGTGGGGGTGGAAGGGCTGGGCTGAGTGTGAAGGGTGGGTGGGGTGTGCTGGGCGAGAGTGCTGGGATGTGAAGGGGGTGATGGGGTGGAAGGGCTGGGCGGGGATGTGCTGGGATGTGCTGGGATGTGAAGGGCGGGGCTGGGATGTGAAGGGATGAGCTGGGATGTGAAGGGGGGTGTGAAGGGCTGGGTGGGGATGGCTGGGATGTGAAGGGCTGGGTGGGAGAGTGGGGTGTGAAGGGCTGGGATGGGTGGGATGGGGTGGATGGCTGGGATGTGAAAGGGGTGGGATGGCTGGGAAGGAAGGGATGAGCTGGGATTTAGGGGTTGGGGGTGAGTGGGGTGGAAGGGTGGGATGAGTGGGATGTGAAGGGTGGGTGGGATGAGGGGATGTGAAGGGCTGGGATGGGCTGGGGTGGTGGGATGTGAAGGGTGGGATGGCTGGGTGGAAGGGATGAGCTGGGATGTGATGGGTTGGGTGAGTGGGATTGAAGGGCTGGGATGAGCTGGGTGTAAGGGCGGGCTGGGACGCGCTGGGTTTTGAAGGGCTGGGATGGGGTGGGGATGGTGGGATTTGGGAAAGGGCTGGGTGAGCTGGGATGTGAAGGGAGAGCTGGGATGTGTGGGTTTGGGTTTAGTGGGATGGATGGGTTGGGGTGGCTGGGATATGAAGGGCTGGGATGAGCTAGGATGTGAAGGGCTGGGCTGGGATGAGCTGGGCTGTGAAGGGCTGGGATGAGCTGGGATGTGAAGGGCTGGGCTGGAATGGGATGGGATGTGAAGGGCTGGGAGAGCGGGATGTGAAGGGCTGGGTGGGAATGAGCTGGGATTGAAGGGGTGGGAGTGAAGGAATGGGCTGGGGTGTAAGGGCTGGGGTGAGTGGGATGTGGGGCTGGGCTGGGATGAGCTGGGATGTGAAGGGGGGGTGAGATGAGCGGATGTGAAGGGTGGGCTGAGGAGTGGGATGTGAAAGGGGTGGGCTGGGGTGGCTGGGGTGTGAAAGGGGTGGGCTAGATGAGTGGGATTGAAGGGCTGGGCTGGGATGAGCTGGGATGTGAAGGGCTGGGATGAGCTGGGCTGTGAAGGGCTGGGATGAGCTGGGATGTGAAGGGCTGGGATGTGAAGGGCTGGGCTGGGATGAGCTGGGATGTGAAGGGCTGGGATGAGCTGGGATGTGAAGGGCTGGGATGAGCTGGGATGTGAAGGGGTGGGATGAGCTGGGATGTGATGGGCTGGGATGAGCTGGGATTGAAGTGTGAAGGCGCTGGGATGTTAATGTTACATGTGATATGATGATTCTCTGAGATAATGTTTCTTACACTTGTTTCGATGAAATGTTTCCTGTGAGGTATGTTTTCCTCGCGTTATTAACAGTAATTGTTTGAAATCATCAACTACACGCAGCGTGTCGGGGGAGATGGAGGTGAGGGAATGCGGGCGGGGGGGTGGGGGTGGGGCGCGTTTGCCTCACAAGTTCATAGGGCACCGCCAAATAGGCTGTGTTTGGGACCCTGTATATAAGCTCATGTGACGACCAGGACTGAGGTGCATTCCTAGCCCCTGGTCGTTTCCCCTGGAGATCGACGCTGTAAACAATATGGATCAAACTAAGGGGTGATGTCCCCGGAAGGGCCGTGGAGACAAAATACCGGCTGGTTTGGCCGGCCGGTATTTGTCCGGTTTTGCGGCCGTCCCTCATGGCCGAGGGGGGAGGCTTTTCTCCACAATGACGCGGAGAACAGACCACCCCCACTCCCTGCATCCCCCACGGACGGAAAGAGACTGGAACATGTTCAATGTTTATATCGCCGCGGGCAAAACCAGTCAGGCGGAAAACCGTCTGTGCTCTCAGTGGGACTGCAGTGCACGGGATTTTCCTGTAGAGCAACTAAATTGTGCTTCATGATTTCGGCGGTTTTTGCAAGGGCGGTCTGAAAAAACGCAAACCGCCTGAAAACCCGGCCGAAAAACCGACTGCAGTGGGACTTGGCCTAAAGGAGCAGCATAAGACTAGAAACGATATACAGAAGTTCTTTAATAATAACGAATGGGTGAAAATGTTTGGTGATTCATTTTGCTCAAGCTTCTCTACTTCACATTTTACTTTGTGGCAAAACGATTTTAAGCACCATGGTGCAAGTCCGACTTCTATATCCCCTAAAGCTGTACCTCTGACCTTGAAGAACAGACACTCCACAGTACTACCCTCTTACTCTTAATATTGCCGGGCCTGCCTTCGCATCCATCAAGCAAATCAGGTGTGCAAAATACTGATAATTTATCTCAAGAATCTGCACATCAACATGAGACACACGCGGTATCCACACAACTCCGTGATTTATCTAGCCACACATTGGACGAGGGGAAAGATCTCATGTGTCATCGAGCCTAGTGTGCGATCATTTTGGATTCCTGACACCATGCAGCCTTTCTATCCTTTTATCAAGAGGACTCGCTCATAATTCAATTGTCCTAGTGAACATGTTTCCTGATGTCTTGCTTAAGAGCTTCAACCTGTTTAAAACCATCAATTGGACATAAGGGCCCATGGCCTGTCGACGGGGGCGTAGACTGTCCTGGACGAGTGTTTGCACAGTTCTAGAGACCAGGGTGTGTTACATGATTGCACTTTAATGTACAGTAGGAGAGGAAGTTGTCTGTACTTTGTACAATCCCCATCTACACATTTATCCAAAACTAACAAGACCGACCATAGAGGAGCCAAGTCCCCATCAGGAGCTGTCAGGGGGATTTACATGGATGGATGGAGAATAGACTGACACGCTACTTATCTGAAATCAATTGTGCTGAGGGGCCAAAAACTTTGAAAATACATGTTTTTCAATTTAAAGTGAAGTTGCGTCAGCTGTGCTGGCTTTGTATGCTGCCCTGATCTGATGCAGGATGCTGTTAGAGGAGAGAAGCGGAGCTCTGTGATATATAGGGTTATATGGACGCTGAGGAGAGAAGCTGAGCTTCTGTGTTACATTGGGGTTATGATGTCGATATGAGGAGAGAAGCTTGAGATCTGTGATATTATTACGGGCGGGTTATATGATAGAAGGAGAGAAGCTGAGCTCATGTTGATAATATAGGGTTGTCGTATGATAGAGCGTCTCGAGAAAGCTGAGCTTTGTGATTATATAGGGTTATATGGAGTAGAAGGAGAGTAGCTGCGAGCTTGTGAGATATATTATAGGGTTACATGAAGTGCGAGAGAAGCTTCGAACGCTCTGTCGTTATATAGGGTTTAGCTAGTGAGTAGAGGAGAGTGAAGCTGCAGCTATATGTGAGTTATAGAGGTTAATGAATAGATAAGAAGAAGAATGAGCTGAATGAGAGAGTATATGAGAGGTTATGATGATAGAGGATAGAGAAGCTGAGCTCTGTGATATATAGGGTTGTATGATAGAGGGAGAGAGCTGAGCTCTGGTGATATATAGGGTTATTGGATAGAGGACGAGAAGCTTGAGCTCTGTGCTATATAGGGTTATATGACACAGGAGAGAAGCTGAGCTCTGTGATATATAGGGTTATATGATAGAGGAGAGAAGCTGAGCTCTATGATATATACAGTGATTGACAACTTTCCCTGTATCAGTGTGTGTGTGAATAGAGAAAGTCATTGTATGTGGGTGGGGTAGCCTGACTTTCACTTTCTTTTTCATGATTTTCTCCAAAAGCTCAGTGTATCTCCCTCTAACATATCCTGATCAGATAGGGCACTATATGCTATCTTATAGTTTCACTTTACACTTATAGTTGGGAGACGATCCTCTAACGTTATGGAAAACTAACTCGATATATCATTACCCTCATCTCTTAGTGTGATGTGGACCCATAACTGGACTTTGCGTGGGCATCACATAGTCACTCACATCTTGATTTGGGTAGAGGGTAAGGAAAATCTATGTAATGTTTAATATCCCTTGTGGTGGGGAGGAATTACATTTGCTCTACACTACTCTTAATGACTCTTCTAGTGGTATAATGTTGGTTGTTCTGTTTAACTACGTGACATAAGGACACCTTGCGAGTTGTAAGGCCAAAAGTGATGTGATTGGGGCCGATATGTCTACTGATGTGCACAAACATCAATTAGATGTCATCAGTTGTTGACAGAAATACATCGCGAACCACTTCTGTCTATAGGTTGTTTCTGGTATTGCAGCTCTACCCCATTCACCCCAATTTAATACAGGGGGTCGTGTAGCCGGTGAGTCATGCTATTATTTTGTGTTAGCTATGTAGGATTAGGGCTTGTTCACACGACGTTTTTGTGATCCGTTTTTTACGGGATCAGTGTTACGGATCCGTCAGAATAACGGATCGTAACAAATTGTCGTGGGATTAACATTGCTTTCAATGGCAAAAGCGCATGCTGTTCACACGAGTGATCGCCGATCGCGCTTTTCGCGATCGCTTTTCAGGAGCCGTTGTAAGAATTGACCTTGGCAATTCGTCTTGCGGTTTACGCAAGAGAAATCCCCATAGGAAATAATGGAGTGCGCTTTTGGCCATTCCGAAAGCGTGAATCCGCAAAAGCGCAGCATACATTTGGGTGCGTTTAGGATCCTGTCGTTGCTGCTTGCCAATAAATACACATCCAGTAAGTAAGCTTTGGATTTTAAATTTAGAAGTATCAAAAATTTTGAATATATATGTTTTAGTGTATTGTTGAGTTGAGTTTTACTAAGAAGGGAGTGTTTAAAGTTATGAGTTATCATTAAATGTATATAAAAATGTATATAATTATATATATAAATGTATATAAATAGTATTATTTTATATAGACTATAAAGTATACGTTTGTTTATAGTATTTATATATATTATAGTAATGTAATATATGTAATGTATATAATGAGGTATATGAGATATGGTATATTGTAGATACTAATATATAAATGCTATACTATAATAGAGATTTAGTTTATTAATATTAGTTTATAAATGATTTAGTTATAAAAATGATTGTTATGTCCATTGACATCGGGTGGGTTTGAAACTATTGGTTGGTTTGTGTGTAGAAAAAAAAAATAGGGGGGAGGAGGGTAGCGGGGGGTTCTAAATTCATAGTGTGTAGAGTACAAGCTTGATTGACCTCGAGGAAAATATAAGGGTTTTTTGCTTGGTGATTGATAGGTTATTATTATATTTAAATTGCTGTTTGATAGGTTTGATTTATATAAAGCAGTTTGAAAAATCGGGGATCGGTAAATACGCAGGCAAAACACATCTAATACGCATCCAAACAAAAGATCAAACTGTTGCGTTTTCTGGATCGCCGCTTTTTGGATAGCAGTTTGCAGTCCAGTTTCGCAGGGTTAAAAAACGGATCGTAAAGAAAACGATCCAAAAACGGATCCAAAATCTCGTGTGAAACAAGCCCTTAGTGTGTATGGGGATTTTAAAATGGTAGCAAATCTCTCGAAATTGTTTTGTAGTTGTGGGGAAATTGATTTACAATTTAGTGTTTCTAGGTCGTTGTTGTATTTTGCGTTTTGGATCAATTTAAGAGAATTGTAGGTTCGTTTAGTCTATAGTCCTGCCTTCTCAGTACCTTGGCACTTGAGAGAGTTACATAACTCTGGTTACATTGTCAGAACGGTCTGCCCAGCACAGATGTACATTATAACCTTATATCGTGATTACTTGAGTATAGTGAATGCAAGCCAGCACTTCCCTACACCCTGCATGACAAAGCCTGATCCCATCCTTACAGAATTCTTTGCTTATCAGAAAAATGCACATCTGTCCGAAAACTAACTAAAGACAGGTACGATCCCCCAACTCCACATGAGGAACAGGGATAGAGAGAACGCAATGTGCAATATGTATTTCATCAGATGGCAAAAAGTCTCCCAGTGATAATGGGAACCAAATGTGACTGGAGAGGTTTTCCATGTGTCCCCCGGTTCACCTCCTACCTGCATCTGTAACCATAGACACATCCCTTCCAGATGTGTGGAGTCTTCCTCCCGGCACAGACGTGTCTGGTCTGTGTGGCCGCTCCCGGTCGCTCTCCTTTCGGATCACGATGACGGCCTCTTTGTTGAGCTTGGCTCGGTGTAACGCGCTCAGGGCATCTCCGTGGGCCGCACCTTGTAGCGAGGAGCCATTGATGGACAGGATGCGGTCGCCTCGCTCGATATGATGCAGACGGACGCTTAGAAAATACTCTGTGCACCTGAAAACACATTGGATAAATGATCATATATACAGCATATATAGACCATAGGGGTGTACATAAATATGTATATCGTTATAAAGAGTAAAAATGGCGGACCCGGCGCACGTGGAATAGGGAAAGAATAGACCGTATATGGCTTTTTAAAAAGTGTCTTTATTTAAAAATCAGGGTGTATAACCTCCCTATTAAAAACAGAGGTCAATGGAACCCAACGCGTTTCCTGCCGTATACCGGCACTTTCTCAAGGGTAGTCCGGGGTACCTGATTCTGGGAGACGACAATACAGCTATACAGAACACATGCATGTGAAAGGGGTTCTCCATTTCTTTTATTTTTTTTAAATGTCTGCAGGTAAGGAAGGGGTTAAAATAATTAAAAAAAATACATATTTGCTGTATAATAACGGGGTATGTCCCAAAGGATTGGCGCATAGCAATATTCAAAATGGGGTCAAACAGTGATCCTGGAAACTATAGGCCAGTAAGCTTAACCTCTGTTGTGGGTAAAATGTTTGAAGGTTTTCTCAGAGATGCTATCCTGGAGTATCTCACTGAAAATAAATGTATAACGCCATTCCAGCATGGGTTCATGAAGGATCGGTCCTGTCAGACTAATCTCATCAGCAGGGGCGTCGCTAGGCAGTTTCATCCGGGGCTCGTGCCCCGGATATATTGCCTGCTGCCCCGAATCTTTCATTCCCCAGTCGGCCCTCATTCAATACAGTAGTGTGGAGCCGCATTGTTATTCTCTATGAACCAACGATGCGGTGCGGGCAAATACTATAGTCATTGTGTGCCGCCGCCGTGGCTTCTTGTACGCTGCGCACAGCGCAGGGTCATGAAGAGAACATCGTGCCTCCTATGCCGACGGCTGTGTGCTGGGGCTGTCTGTAGAAGAGGAGGAGGAGCAAGGCTGCAGTGAGTCCTGGATGCCGGCTCCTCCAGCCTGCGAGCCCTGTGCGTCGGCTCCTCCTCCTCCAGCCTGGGAGACCGGGGCGCCGGCTCCTCCTCCAGCCTGCAAGACCGGCCCCGTCAGCATCCTCCTCCTCCTCCAGCCTGGAGACCCGTGCGCCGGCTACTCCTCCTCCTCCTCCACAGCCTGGGAGACCGGGCGCCGCTCCTCCTCCTCCTCCTCCAGCCTGGGAGACCGGGGCGCCGGCTCCTCCTCCAGCCTGCAAGCACCGGGCGTCAGCTACTCCTCCTCCTCCAGCCTGGGAGACCGGGGCGTCGGCTACTCCTCCTCCTCCACCTCAGCCTGGGAGACCGGAGCGCCGGCTCCCTCCTCCTCTCCAGCCTGGGAGAAGGGCCTCCTCTCCAGCCTGCAAGCACCGGGCGTCAGCTACTGCTCCTCCTCCTCCAGCCTGGGAAGACAGGGCGCGGCTCCTCCTCCAGCCTGCGAGCCCGTGCGTCGCTACCCTCCTCCAGCCTGCGAGCCCCGTGCGTCGGCTCCTCCTCCAGCCTTCGAGCCCCGTGCGTCGGCTCCTCCTCCAGCCTGCGAGACCTGGGCGTCGGCTCCTCCTTCTCCAGCCTGCAAGCACCGGGCGTCAGCTACTGCTCCTCCTCCTCTAGCCTGCGAGCCCCGTGCATCGGCTCCTCCTCCAGCCTGCGAGACCTGGGCGCCGGCTCCTCCTTCTCCAGCCTGCAAGCACCAGGCGTCAGCTACTGCTCCTCCTCCTCCAGCCCGGGAGACTGGGGCGCCGGCTCCTCCTCCAGCCTGCGAGCCCCGTGCGTCGGCTCCTCCTCCAGCCTGCGAGACCCGTGCATCGGCTCCTCCTCCAGCCTGCGAGACCTGGGCGTCGGCTCCTCCTCCTCCAGCCTGCAAGCACCGGGCGTCAGCTACTGCTCCTCCTCCTCAAGCCTGCGAGACCGGGGCGCCGGCTCCTCCTCATCAGGCCTGCAAGCCCCGTGCGTCGGCTCTCCTCCAGCCTGCGAGCCCCGTGCATCGGCTCCTCCTCCAGCCTGCGAGACCTGGGCGTCGGCTCCTCCTCCTCCAGCCTGCAAGCACCGGGCGTCAGCTACTGCTCCTCCTCCTCCAGCCTGCGAGACCTGGGCATCGGCTCCTCCTCCTCCAGCCTGCGAGCCCCGTGCGTCGGCTCCTCCTCCAGCCTGCGAGCCCCGGGCGTCGGCTCCTCCTCCAGCCTGCGAGCCCCGTGCGTCGGCTCCTCCTCCAGCTTGCGAGACCTGGGCGTCGGCTCCTCCTCCTCCAGCCTGCAAGCACCGGGCGTCAGCTACTGCTCCTCCTCCTCCAGCCTGGGAGACCGGGGCACCGGCTCCTCCTCCTCCAGCCTTCGAGCCCCGTGCGTCGGCTCCTCCTCCAGCCTGCGAGCCCCGTGCGTCGGCTCCTCCTCCAGCTTGCGAGACCTGGGCGTCGGCTCCTCCTCCTCCAGCCTGCAAGCACTGGGCGTCAGCTACTCCTCCTCCTCCTCCAGCCTGGGAGACCGGGGCGCCGGCTCCTCCTCCTCCAGCCTGCGAGACCCGGGTGTCAGCTACTCCTCCTCCTCCTCCAGCCTGGGAGACCTGGGCGCCGGCTCCTCCTCCTCCAGCCTGGGAGACCTGGGCGCCGGCTCCTCATCCTCCAGCCTGCGAGACCTGGGCGTCGGCTCCTCCTCCAGCCTGCGAGACCTGGGCGTCGGCTCCTCCTCCTCCAACCTGCAAGCACCGGGCGTCGGCTCCTCCTCCTCCAGCCTGCGAGCCCTGTGCATCAGCTACTGCTCCTCCAGCCTGGGAGTCCGGGGCGCGGCTCCTCCTCCTCCAACCTGCGAGCCCCGTGCGCCGGCTCCTCCTCCAGCCTGCGAGCCCGTGCGTCGGCTCCTCCTCCAGCTTGCGAGATCTGGGCGTCGGCTACTCCTCCAGCCTGGAAGACCCGGGCGTCGGCTCCTCCTCCAGCCTGCAAGCCCTGGGTGTTGGCTACTCCTCCTCCTCCTGCAGCCTGGAGACTGGGGCGCCGGCTCCTCCTCCTCCAGCCTGCGAGCCCTGTGCGTCGGCTCCTCCTCCTCCAGCCTGGGAGACCTGGGCGTCGGCTCCTCCTCCTCCAGCCTGCAAGCACTGGGCTTCAGCTACTCCTCCTCCTCCTCCCGCCTGGGAGACCGGGCGTCGGCTACTCCTCCTCCAGCCTGGGAGACCTGGGCGTCGGCTCCTCCTCCTCCAGCCTGGGAGACCTGGGCGTCGGCTCCTCCTCCTCCAGCCTGGGAGACCTGGGCGTCAGCTCCCCTCCTCCCTCCTCAGCCTGGTCGATCGGGGCGTCGGCTCCTCCTCCAGCCTGCAAGCCCCGGGCGTCGGCTCCTCCTCCAGCCTGCAAGCACCGGGCGTCGGCTCCTCCTCCAGCCTGCAAGCACCGGGCGTCGGCTCCTCCTCCAGCCGGCGAGACCTGGGCGTCGCTCCTCCAGCCTGCAAGCACCCCGGCGTCGGCTCCTCCTCCAGCCTGCAAGCACCGGGCGTCAGCAGAGCAGCCGACAGCCTTACAAGGTATTTATAATTAGGCAGGGTCAAAGCTGGGTATAAATGATACTGTCATGTCTGGGGGGGCAATAGAATTTACCTGCACAGTAACTATCAGCTCTGTCACAGGGCTGACAGTCTACAGTTATAGTGTTACAGTGTATATCTGACCCATACAGCTGATCAGTATAACTCTGGATATATACAGCTACCTAACAGGGGCAATATATACTTCTACCTAAGGGGCAATATATACTTTTATGTAAGGGGCAATATATACTTCTACCTGGGGGCAATATATACTTCTACCTAAGGGGCAATATATACTTCTACCTAAGGGGCAATATATACTTCTACCTGGGGGCAATATATACTTCTACATAAGGGGCAATATATACTTCTACCTAGGGGCAATATATACTTCTACCTAAGGGGCAATATATACTTCTACCTAAGGGGCAATATATACTTCTACCTAAGGGGCAATATATACTTCTACCTGGGGGCAATATATACTTCTACCTAAGGGGCAATATATACTTCTACCTAAGGGGCAATATATACTTCTACCTAAGGGGCCATATATACTTCTACCTAAGGGGCCATATATACTTCTACCTAAGGGGCAATATATACTTCTACCTAAGGGGCCATATATACTTCTACCTAAGGGGCAATATATACTTCTACCTAAGGGGCAATATATACTTCTACCTGGGGGCAATATATACTTCTACCTGGGGGCAATATATACTTCTACCTAAGGGGCAATATATACTTCTACCTGGGGGCAATATATACTTCTACCTAAGGGGCAATATATACTTCTACCTGGGGGCAATATATACTTCTACCTAAGGGGCAATATATACTTCTACCTAAGGGGCAATATATACTTCTACCTAAGGGGCAATATATACTTCTACCTAAGGGGCAATATATACTTCTACCTAAGGGGCAATATATACTTCTACCTAAGGGGCAATATATACTTCTACCTAAGGGGCAATATATACTTCTACCTAAGGGGCAATATATACTTCTACCTAAGGGGCAATATATACTTCTACCTGGGGGCAATATATACTTCTACCTAAGGGGCAATATATACTTCTACCTAAGGGGCAATATATACTTCTACCTAAGGGGCAATATATACTTCTACCTGGGGGCAATATATACTTCTACCTGGGGGCAATATATACTTCTACCTGGGGGCAATATATACTTCTACCTGGGGGCAATATATACTTCTACCTGGGGGCAATATATACTTCTACCTAAGGGGCAATATATACTTCTACCTGGGGGCAATATATACTTCTACATAAGGGGCAATATATACTTCTACCTGGGGGCAATATATACTTCTACGTAAGGGGCAATATATACTTCTACCTGGGGGCAATATATACTTCTACCTAAGGGGCAATATATACTTCTACCTAAGGGGCAATAGACTACCTAAGTCTACATCACGCTAAATGTGTACCCCTTTCTATGAGGAATCGTCATATGTTTTAACATATTTTTCAATAAAAGCAATTTTTAAGCGATTCTCATGACTGGACTCCCCCCCCCCCCCCCTCCCCAGCCCCCCTACCTGGTTTGGAAGCTGGCATTGGCTATCTTGCTATCGTTTGCTGAATTACACTATAATCACTTTTTTGTCTGCAGAGCTTGTGTACAACTGGTAGTCACTATGTGGTGCGTGCATGTGCTCATGGTCTGGCAGTATTATTTGGTCCTTACGCAGTGGTAGAATTGGTATTGATGTTCTTGGTATTTATGAAATTGTTAAAATAACAGTATGACGGTAATATGTGTGGTATATCTGTACCATGTATAGGTGTATTCTCTGGTGACCATCTTATTTAGAGGTATTACACTATTGAAAATAAATGAGTCGCTTGAAAAAGTCAATTTTGTCAGTGCTGGCTTTCCTTGTACAGTAACTGCTGAGATAATGGACTGGATGTTTGTGAAATTTGTGGAAAATTAGTGACAGAAACCTACTTTTTAACTGTAAAAATCCATGCTGCAGGTCACGATGTGGCGTAAAAATACTATGTGAACCCCATCATACTGAGCAAAATGTAAAACAGAGGGCCCAGGCCCCGGATGTTTTAGAACTCTAGCAACGCCCCTGCTCATCAGCTTCTTTGAGGAAGTTAGTTCTAGACTGGATCGGGGTGAGGCACTGGATGTCATATATTTAGATTTTTCTAAAGCATTTGATACGGTGCCACATAAAAGGTTGGCAAGTAAAATGAGAATGCTTGGACTGGGGTAAAATGTGTGCAAGTGGGTAAGTAACTGGGTCAGTGATAGAAAACAAAGGGTGGTGATTAATGGCAGAGAAGTGGCAGATGAGGTTTAACACTGATAAATGCAAGGTTCTGCACATGGGGAAGAGAAATCCATTACATGATTACATGTTAAATGGAAAAACACTGGGAAAAAGTGACATGGAGAAGGACTTGGGAATCCTGGTGGACAGTAAACTTACCTGTAGCAGCCAGTGTCAGGCAGCAGCTGCCAAGGCAAATAGGATCATGGGGTGCATTAGAAGGGGCATAGATGCACATGATGGGAACATTATTCTCCCATTATGCAAGTCACTGGTCAGACCACACATGGGGTATTGTGTACAGTTTTGGGCACCAGTGCACAGGAAAGACATTGTAGAACTTGAACAGGTACAAAGGCGGGCAACAAAAATAATAAAAGGACTGGGTGGACTACAGTACCCAGAAAGATTAGCAAGATTAGGGTTATTTAGTTTAGAGAAAAGACGGCTTCGGGGAGGGGGGTTATAATAGATATGTATGAATATATTAAAGGTCAATATAGAGATCTCTCCCAAGATCTATTTATACCCAGGACTATATCTAGAACAAGGAGGCGTCCTCTATGTCTTGAGAAAAGAAACTTAGAAAGGGATTCTTTACTGTAAGAGCAGTGAGACTGTGGAACTCTCTGCCAGAGGAACTTATCATGGTGACTTCACTAACAGAGTTCAAAAAGGTCTGTATACATTTCTAGATGTAATAATATAACAAGTTATAGTGACCAGGATTCTGGAGAAGGGTCTGGAGACATTTCTAGATGTAATAATATAACAAGTTATAGTGACCAGGATTCTGGAGAAGGGTCGTTGATCCAGGGATTTATTCTGATGCCAGATTGGAGTCGGGAAGGAATTTTTTATCTATATTGAGGACAATTGGCTTCTACTTCATTGGGGTTTCCTTCCTCTGGATCAACACTTTAGTACAACAGGCTGAACTGGATGGACGTCTGTCTTTTTTTGGCCTTATACACTATATAACTATAAAATTCTGTTTTGAAACCTGCCCCATTCCAGTGCCGCCGTTGCGCCCTGCCGATGACATCATGTTCGTCAGTCACATGACACTGCAGCCAATCACTAGCCTCAGTAGTCACACACCGTCCATATTGGGAGAAACCGCTGAGGTCAGCGATTGGCTGAAGCGTCGCGTAACTAATGAACCTGACATCATCAGCAGGGAGCAGCAGCGCTGGAACAGAGCAAGTTTCAAAGGTGAGTTACATGGGTCTTTTTCTATTTTAACCCCTCCCTGACCATCAGACACTTATTAAAAAAATGGACAATCCCTTTAAATGAGAACTCTGTAATTATCATTGCAGCAAAGGATTATCGCTTCTTGCCGATGATGTCACATGACACTGCAGCCAATCACTGGCCTCAGTAGTCACATACTGTTCATATGGGAAGAAAATTCTGAAGCCAGTGATTGCTAAGAAAAGCATCTGCTGTTTTTGGATTTTTTGGAGTAGTTAGTTGGTCAGAATTTAAATTTTACCACTACAAATAGTCATGGGTGCGGTTATTTTTGGGCATATTGCTTTTCCCCTGTGTATGGCCATAATGATCAATTTTTTGTTCCAGTTTTAGATAGCTGACTAATACCACAGAGGGTGGAGGGGTTTGCTAATCCTTTAACGAGATCCATGGGATAATCACTTACAGTGACTGCCTTCTGCTCCAGGTCAATTCCTCCGGCAATGCTGAAGCCCAGACCGGCCCCCTCCTCCTTACTCAGGACCACAAAGTAGACGTCTTCTTTCTTCTGCAGGAAAATAACACAGTAAGACAATTTTGTCAATTTGTCACACAATGCACAAATGCACAGACAGCAGTACAGATGTAGCAGAGCTCAATATCTTATTTTACAAAGCACTATAAGGTTATCACCTGGATGTGCTGACAAGTTGTATCACACACATGCAAATAAAAGTTAGTGGAGCTTGTCAGAACTAGAGATATGTGAGAAAAAGCAGTGATCATGAATTGAAGGAGGGATCAAACGGAGGTGCCTGGGGCCCATCACTGGAGTTGGTTCTTGGGGCCCACCAGTGGAGTTGATTCTTGGGGCCCACCAGTGGAGTTGATTCTTGGGGCCCACCAGTGGAGTTGATTCTTGGGGCCCACCAGTGGAAATGATTCTTGGGCCCACCAGTGGAGTTGATTCTTGGGGCCCACCAGTGGAGTTGATTCTTGGGGCCCACCAGTGGAGTTGATTCTTGGGGCCACCAGTGGAATTGAATCTTGGGGCCCACCAGTGGAGTTGATTCTTGGGGCCCACCAGTGGAGTTGATTCTTGGGGCCCACCAGTGGAGTTGATTCTTGGGGCCCACCAGTGGAGTTGATTCTTGGGGCCACCAGTGGAGTTGATTCTTGGGGCCACCAGTGGAGTTGAATCTTGGGGCCCACCAGGGGAGTTGGATCTTGGGGCCCACCAGTGGAGTTGGATCTTGGGGCCCACCAGTGGAGCTGATTCTTGGGGCCCACCACTGGAGCTGTTTCTTGGGGCCCACCAGTGGAGTTGATGCTTGGGGCCACCAGTAGAGTTGATGCTTGGGGCCACCAGTAGAGTTGATGCTTGGGGCCACCAGTAGAGTTGATGCTTGGGGGCCACCAGTAGAGTTGATGCTTGGGGGCCACCAGTAGAGTTGATGCTTGGGGCCCACCATTGGAGCTGTTTCTTGGGGCCCACCATTGGAGCTGTTTCTTGGGGCCACCAGTGGAGATGTTTCTTGGGGTCCACCAGTCGAGTTGATTACTGGGGCCACCAGTGGAGTTGATGCTTGGGGCCACCAGTGGAGTTGATGCTTGGGGCCACCAGTGGAGTTGATGACTTGGGGCCATCAGTGGAGTTGATGACGTGGGGCCATCAGTGGAGTTGATGACTTGGGGCCATCAGTGGAGTTGATGACTTGGGGCCACCAGTGGAGTTGATTCTTGGGGCCACCAGTGGAGTTGATTCCTGGGGCCCACCCTACAACTACTGTACATGACTGCACATGACTCCTGACTTATTCATCTCTATCTTTGCCTTTATCCCTGAAAAGCTGCCTCAGACCTATCATGCCCAGGGACTAAATAGGGGGTTATTCCTGTTTCCTTGTGTGCCAGTCTAAGCCTGAAGGCAGGAATTTTGTTAGGACAATCCAATTGAACACTACAGTCAGACATTCTCAAGCTTGAAATAAATTATATGAAATGGCCTTAATTTATGCAACAAGTGAAGATAAAGCAAATTTAGAATATATATGTGTTTTCAGCGCTAAATAAAACATAATACTGGGATATCATATGAAGAGTTGAGCCACGTAAAAACAAACCCTGCAATTCAGGCTCCAGATGCTGCGGCACGGAGCCAAATTCAGGACTTGCTTAATCTGGGTGTGTCGCATTGGGCAAAGAGCAGTCTGTGCCATCACAAAGGACAAGTAATAGCTGCAAAACAGCTGTACCAAGCCTTGTAAAACACAACAGCTGCTGCAGAACCTCTTCTCTTGCCCACAAAGAATAGGATATCACCATGAACTGTGCTGGACAGGATGTAGTAGTGAGCCAGGAAGGTGGTAAATTATGTTAGGACTTGTAGTGGTTTACTTAAAGGGATTGTGTCGCATTTTTTTTTTTTTTTTGCAGTAATGTGTGTGTTTTCTATCATATTTTTATCCTCTTTTGCTGTAATTTTGATTGTGAGTCTGTTAAGAGAGCTATAGAGATTCCTGTGTGTAGGAGCCCTTCCCCCCTTCAGAGATAGTTCTCTGCTGTGTGAGTTGCAGGACACTCAGGAAGCTGCCATAAAGTGATTACTGCAGGTAAGAGACTGTCTGGTTAACTTCAGTGAGAGCCCCCCTGCTGTGAGCTCAGCATGCTCTATTGTCTGCAGGCAGTCATGATTGTGGAGTCCAGAGGGGCAGCTACTGAATGTCCAGCCCCTCTGTGCTCCAGCAAGGCTGCCAGAGAAGAGGCTGACAGGTGTGCGACGTGTCCTCGTTCCTAATAAAGTGATTGTGTTTTTGTCGCTAACGATTTTTGCACAATTCAAGATTTTTCTGCTAATTTTAGTTCTCCTCGCTTCTGACGTTAAAAATGCTTTTTTATAACGAATTTGGCGCAAGAATAGTTTTTTTTAACGTTTTTATTGCGCTAAAATCCCTTTATTTCAGATTTTGTACACTAATAAAATTTTCTCACTTCTGACGCAAAAAAAATCCTTTCTTTATGGATTTTGGCGCTAATAAAGTTCTCTCGCTTCTGATGCTGAAAATTCGATTCTTTACAGATCTTGACGCTAAACTCCGTTCGCCGCCGATTTTGACGCTAAACTCCGTTCGCTCCAGATTTTGACCCTAAATTCTGTTTCTTTGCAGATTTTGACAGTAAACTCCATTTCTTTGCAGATTTTGCCGCTAAACTCCGTTTGCTATGGTTTATGACGCTAAACTCCGTTTCGCCGCGTTTTTTGATGCTAAACTCAGTTTCGCAACATTTTTTGATGCTAAACTCCGTTTCTAAACTCTATTTCTATGCGGATTTTGCCGCTAAACTCTGTTTGCTGCAGATTTTGCCTCTATACATGTGGTGGGGGGGGATTAGCCTCTATACCTGTGGTGGTGGAGAGGAACGCCGTATGTCATAAGGGAAGGACGTACATGACAGGAGGAACGACGTATGTCATAAGGGAATGACGTACATGACAGGAGGAACTAAAGAGGAACGATGTATGTCATAAGGGAATGACGTACATGACAGGAGGAACTAAAGAGGAACGACGTATGTCAGAGGGGAACGACGTACATGACAGGAGGAACTAAAGAGGAACGATGTATGTCATAAGGGAACGACGTACATGACAGGAGGAAATAAAGAGGAACGATATACGTCAGAGGGGAACGACGTACATGACAGGAGGAACTAAAGGGGAACGACGTACATGACAGGAGGAACTAAAGAGGAACGATGTATGTCAGAGGGGAACGACGTACATGACAGGAGGAACTAAAGAGGAACGACGTATGTCATAAGGGAACGACGTACATGACAGGAGGAACTAAAGAGGAACGACGTATGTCAGAGGGGAACGACGTACATGACAGGAGGAACTAAAGAGGAACGATGTATGTCATAAGGGAACGACGTACATGACAGGAGGAACTAAAGAGGAACGATGTATATCAGAGGGGAACGACGTACATGACAGGAGGAACTAAAGGGGAACGACGTACATGACAGGAGGAACTAAAGAGGAACGATGTATGTCAGAGGGGAACGACGTACATGACAGGAGGAACTAAAGAGGAACGACGTATGTCATAAGGGAACGACGTACATGACAGGAGGAACTAAAGAGGAATGATGTATGTCAGAGGGGAACGACGTACATGACAGGAGGAACTAAAGAGGAACGACGTATGTCATAAGGGAACGACGTACATGACAGGAGGAACTGAAGAGTAATGATGTATATCAGAGGGGAACGACGTACATGACAGGAGGAACTAAAGGGGAACGACGTACATGACAGGAGGAACTAAAGAGGAACGACGTATGTCATAAGGGAACGACGTACATGACAGGAGGAACTAAAGAGGAATGATGTATGTCAGAGGGGAACGACGTACATGACAGGAGGAACTAAAGAGGAACGACGTACATGACAGGAGGAACTAAAGAGGAACGACGTACATGACAGGAGGAACTAAAGAGGAACGACGTATGTCATAAGGGAACGACGTACATGACAGGAGGAACTAAAGAGGAACGACGTACAGGAGGAACTAAAAAGGAACGATGTGTATCAGGGGGAATGACGGACATGACTGGAGGAACTGCTGCTGTCAATAGATTTGATGTCCACTACAGTGTACAAACTACTAGAACACATCATTAGTGCCTTTTGTCCACGACAAAATGGAGAGACTTGGACTAAATACCTCCCCCTCCTTTCTCACACAGCCAAAGGGAGGAGGGATGGGGGTGGAGATGATATCACCTGCAGAAGGATCATCCCAACATTTACAGCAGTTGGTTACATGCTGTTTTCCAGCAATTGTTACATGGCTTGTTCCTAATTTTCTAGGTTAGCTCCCTCTGCTGGCTGAAATAGAAGATAGTACAATTTTGTATTTAATTTTTGATACTTACCACTAACCAAAAAATTGCCAAAATTCTTAACATATTCCTGGAAAACCATTTCAGCCCCCCCCCCCCCCAAAAAAAAAATATAAATGACGACAGATTCCCTTTAAAGGGGTGTTCCCACCATAGACTTTCATGGTATATGTATTTGATGTGACTTCAAAGTCTGAAGGAGATTGGATACGAGAGCCCAAGAAATTTCACTAAAGTCCTGTGATCCTAATCTAAAAGGGGGTTGCCCAGTTCAATTTCTCTGCAGCGCCACCAAAGGGGGAATGAAGTATTACAAAATGCTTGTTCATAAATTTTTCGTATAATAAGACAAGCCCTTCAAATTACCTCTTTATAACCCTTTCCATTTTTAAACCAAGAAGAAATCCGAACGGTGCCCCCCCTTAAAAAGGGGGTGTTCCCACTTGCATTTCGTAACATATAAAAAAATCCATCATATGTCTGGGCGTCTCGCCTGGGGACCCACCTTATCTCGGGAACGCCTCCTGAAACCTTTCAACGGGAACTATCACTTGTCAGACTCTCCATCTTTTCTAATTCCAGTTAGCCCCACACCGCCACCTTACGGGAACTTCCTAAACAAATAAGTCGGCACAAGCAGCCCACTCTCTATCTGAACCAACACTTTCGGGGATTCGATCCTGAGATAAGTGCGAGCCCCGGAAGTGGGACTCACACCTATCAGACTGGCTTATCCTAATAAAGCCTTTCAAAATTTGGGTAAGAAGCTGTTATTGAAGTACATACCCTCAATCCTCCACTCATGGCCCTCTTTAAATGTAGACTGTAACCTTCATGTCCCTACTTCCACAAAGACCTTAAAGGGAACTTGTCACATTGAACACACACCTGACGCAGCATCTTTATAAGCAGGGGATACGATAGAATACAGTGCGGGGGAAATTTGGGAATCACTCATTTAAATCTCGAAATTCTATAAAAGTCCAGTCATCTTATAAATTGACCGCTATTTTTTAACACACTCACAAGCAAACAAAAACTGAAATGACTGAATAGACCACCCATTGGACTCCTTAACCCAGAATAATCAGAAATTTCAATGTATAAATTACAATTTGCAATGAATTTTCTTCCACAAACCCACAGTGCCTTGCAAAAGTATTTGGCCCCCTTGAACTTTTCAACCCTTTTGCCACATTTCCTTCAAACATAAAATTTTAAAATTTTAACCAATGGACCAAATTTTAATAACGAAATTTATTGGGAAATTTTAAACTTTTGAAAAAAAAAAAAACAAAAATGGCCCTCAATATTTTTCGGCCCCTAAAATTTAAAACTTGTAGGCCACCTTTTTTGCGGTACACTCAAGTTCTTGGGGTTTTTTCCTACATTTTGCACATCGAAACTGAAATTCGCCCAATCTTCCTTTTTGCACGCTGAGCTCAGTGAGGTTAAACGTTGTTTAACCTGGCTCAGGATTGGGGAGAGCTTTGGAAAAAGCTGGGGGCTCAGGAGGTTTTAGGGGAACGTTTGTGACACGGGGGCTCAGGGGGTTGGGTAAGTTTGTGAACACGGAGCTCAGGGTTATGGGGGCTTTTTGAAAAGCTGACCAGTGAGGTTTGGGTGGGGGAGCTTTGTAGCAGCTGGGGCTCATGGGTTATGGTAAAGAGCGTTTGGTGACTGGAGCTCAGTGGGTTGGGTGGGGAAACGTTTGTACACTGGACTCATAGTTTTTATGGAGGGCTTTGTACACGGGGCTCAGGAGGGTTTTATGGGGAAGCGTTTTTGAGCACGGACTCATAGGTTGAGGAGAGGGTTTTTTTAACAGCGGAGCTCATAGGTTGATGGGGAACGTTTGTGACGCTGGACCATGAGGTTGTGGGGGTGTTTGTAACAGCTGACTCAGTGAGGTTTGGGTGGAACGTTTACACTGGAGCTCAGAGGGTTTGGAAGGTTGTGAACAGCAGTTTTCCCCCGATTTTTCGATTTTGGGTTTCAGGTCTGGCTTGACTTGCCATTAACACCCGGGAATTTTTTAAATGGAACCCCAGTAATTTTTGCCTTTTTTTGTTTGGGGCATTGCTTGTTAAATAAAAACCCGCCCGTCTCAAATCTTTTTCAAACCCCCCCGGTTTTCTTCCAGAATGGCCGAGGCCCCTCCTCTTCCCATCATTTTAAAAACCCTTTCCCGTCCCTCTGAAAAAACCCAAACCTAGCGCCCCCACCGGGCATGGGATTGGGGGAGGGGGGGAACGTGTTTCTTTTTACCCCCAAAATATCTTTTTTTCATTGTGGCCAAAAATTGGTTTTGGTTTTATCTGAGCAGGCCCCTTTTTCTTCCACATGTTTTGGGTTTTTTCCCAGGGCCCTTTTTCCCCCTTTTTTTGGTGTCTCCCAGGGGCGTGGCAAAATTTAAAACGAACTTTTTAGGGGGATCTTTTTGGGAAACTTTTTCTTGCCCTTCCTAAAGGCCCGATTGTGCGTGACACGATTGTTGTCCTATGGACAACCCTCCCCCCCCCAGCTGTAGATCCGCAGTTCATCCAAACATGGGCCTCTTGGCTGCACCTGACCCTTCTCCTTTTTGATTAAAATTTAGAACCCTTGGAGATTTGAGGCGATACTCTTCCCTTTCAATATGATCACGACCGGCCCTTAGTTTAAAGTTTTGGGAAAACTTTTTGTATCCAAACCGGGTTTAAACTTCTCCACAACATAAACCACGGACCCCTGGGGGTTTCCTTGGCCATATGCCTCCGCTTTAAACAAACCCAACTACAAGACAGGCATTTTTTAAAAGGGAACTTAAAAAAACACGGTGGATATATTTATCACATCACTTTAAGGACAAAATTGGATCTTCGAGATCCCAAGAAATTTTTGAGGATTTGCTGCCTAAATAAAGGGGGCCCAAAAATTTTCACGCCCCACTTTTTAGGGGTTTTTTTTTTACAAAAGTTTAAAAAAACCAAAAAATTTTTTTCCCTTTTACAATTACCCACTTTTGGGATTCTTCACAAAAAAATAAAATTTATATCTTAGTTTAACCTAAATTTGGGGAAAACTTGAAAATTTCAAGGGGGGCCAAAAACTTTCACAAGCACGTAATTCAATCTCTCACTCCCCTGCCCACAAAAATCCCTGCAATTTAATTTTTCCTTAAACTAGCCTCCATTTTACAAAACAGCTATCTTGATACCTTTAAGACTAACCTCTACACTTTTCAACTACTTCACCAAACTTCACAAAAAACCCCAATTGGTAAAGAATGGCCCATACAAAACGCCCTATAATAAACCAGCACGCCAAATGAAACACTCTCCAAATTGATGTCCAAATGATGACCTTGTGAAACGGAGATATCCCATTTCAAAGAAGTTTAGCACAAAGCTGGATATCATTATAGAGCTTGACCACTAAAATCCCTATAAATATACAGATAAAACACAATGTAACATAAAAAAGGCAAAAACAACCATAAGAATAAATAAAATATCGAAAAGACACATAAAAAGGCAATTACAAAACCTACAAAAAACAATTTATGTTTTAGACATGTATTCCTTGAACAAGTCAGCTGGTCTGTGGAGCCCCAGGCAATAATTACGCTCAGCCGTCCATAAGGTTAATGCCAGCCCTGTTCTATGGTTTTCATCTCAGCCGCCAACCCACAGCAAAACTATAAGGCCCCACTGTAAGCCCAGACAGCAGGAGATTGTGTCTATTACAATCAGTAACTCAACACCCACCATAAACCTCCAGTTATTACGAGCTAAAACAGGGACTGTAAACCTCAAATAAGCTAAATTATCGTGTAGTGATAAAGGGAAATTTACTAGGCCAGGAAAGTATAATCTAGCTGGTGTGGATTTTTCAAAATGTAACATAAAAGAAACCAAAATGAGAATATATCAAATGTAAATATGAACTGATCCCCAGTCATGGGTCAGGCGTAGGGTACGTTCCCATTGCGGTTCCACTCCACTTTGTTTTATACCAACAAATCCCAAGATCTTAATATAAATCTTTTCACATTTGTCATACCACCTATACAATAGGATAATACCTTGAAAAAAAAATTATAAAAAGGATATTTAATAATCCAGAATCGAACACGAATTCTAGTACTAGACACAGGAGTTAAACAATCTTAAAGAGGATCTGAATAGTTACGCAGAGATGCGCCCCCCATATCCTTCCACAACTAAGCAATTTTACCATTCAGGACTCTGGGACAAGTCCCCTATACAGTCCTGCTACAAAACTTTATACTGCACTTTTCTGAGGGATTGTCCTAGCAGGAGAAGCTCCATCCATATGTTTTATTAGAGAAATGATAGAGGGAAGTCCCCACTTGGAACCCTCCTCTATGGAGCAGAGAGAAGAATGCCTAAGACTATGTCTAAACAGCAATGTTAAAATGGTGTCCAAAATCCGATGGTATTATAACTTCGCTGTACCATGGTTTTTGGCGTGGGTAAAAACCACAGTAGGTTCTTGGGTTTCCTGTCGGCCCAGTACATTGACTGTACGGGAATCCGACGGGAATCAAGAGGAAGTACGTTTTAAAATTCGACGGAATCCCGCGGATTTCAAAAACAACCGGAGAAAATCTGTGATGTGCAGACTACAGCACGGATTTTCTACCTGTTTATGGGGCACTGCTTCTAACTACTGAATCTGCCCAAAATCTGAACAAAAACTAGTGTTATGTAGACATAGCCTAAGAGAGGAAAAACACAACACAGAGTTATAAGGCCGCGTCTCCACGGCACAGTATAAATACCAGTCGGTTTATCCGTCCGGTATTTGCACTGTTTTCAGGCCGTGCACATGTTCGCAGGGGTGGGGGGGGGGGGCTTTTCTCCGCGATTAGCGCACATTTTCATCTTCCGTCAGAAAAGCGGGACGGAAGAATAAACATGTTCAATATTTTTTGGACCAGTGGGGATTGCTGCGCGGGTTTTTCATAGAGGCCCATTTTAGAAGTTGTCCCCCAGTTTGCAGACTGTTTTCAAAACCGAAAATCATCTGAAAAACCAGGTGAAAACCTGTGCCGTGGGGACAAGCCCTAAGAGAAAATGTTCCAGAAACATTATTACACAAGGATTTACTAAAACTGACACATCAGGGAAGGTCATAGATCCGGTTTAAGGTCCAAAGAAACCTCCTTATTCACTCCTACTCCTGCTCTGCTATTTAACTTTTTTTTTTTGCTCCTATGAAAAAATAAAGAAGTTAACTAAAACCATCACCTACACGAGTAAAAGGTATAACATGCCTTACAGAGAAGATGGTGCGTGGATGGTACATTTTCTAGAATATTCCTTATGCATTTGCCGACGGCAAATAAAAACTCTGACAGCAACTTTTGTGCAAATCTTGCGCCAAAAGCCGCAGTCCAGCAATAACAAAATGCCGGCAGATTTCCGGCGGGATTTTGTCATATGCTGTGTAGACTTAGCCTAAGTGTGCCTAAAAGAGAAACTAGGGAAGGTTTCTGCAGCAAGCTGCCTCCCAGCTAAGGCCCCAAACCTTATACTTATGCTAAGTATACACTGGCACTTCAGGAGCCGAAGAAGAGGCGCAGACAAATTAACTTATCTTAGGGCACATAGAGGGGAGACTGGTGAAGGTTTCTTCAGCAAGATGCCTCCTAGCCATGGGACCATACCTTATACTTACTGTAAAATATACACTGGCACTAGAGAAGCAGGAGATGCAGGGCGCACAAACTGATTAACGCCTTTTAAGGCACATAAAAAAGACTCTGGGAAAGGTTCCTGCAGCAAGCTGCCTCCCAGCCAGGGCCTCACACCTTATATGTATTGTTGAGTATACACTGGCACTAATGGCCGAGAGATACAGGGCAGTCAAACTGATTTCACTTCATTAAGAAGACAATGTGGAAGGTTTCTACAACAAGCTGCCTCCCCGCCATAAAATAAAACCCAACTTATTTTTTTCAAACCTACCTGTTTCATAGGCACTTCCAACGGAAAGCGAGGAAGGGTACAATAAACAGATTTTTCTTGAAACACAAATATAATAATGAGACCTAACCAGATACCGTGGTGTAGTCACCATTTGTGTGTTTTATATTCTTTATGTATTAGGGTTTGTCTACACAGCAAACATTTCCAGTAGGAATTCACACGGTTTTGGTATTTTAAAAACCATTTCTGGAGCGGATTTTGATGTGGATCTGTGTCCAAAAACACAATTGGGCGCGATGATGCAAAAATGATTGCAAAACTGAATCTGAAAATTGCAAACAAAAACAGAATTAAAAATCCTTAGAATTTTGTGTAAAACACTTCAAATATTTGCTGGATGATGCGGTTTTAGTATTAGTCTATGTCTACACTGCATCATACAAAAAATGGCCCGAAAGCGTCCGTTTTTTTTTTTCCGATGCAGAATCACGGTTTTTGTCACATTTTGTGCAAAAACCAGTCGCTTCACGTCTTTTGGTCGTCGCCCGGAACAATTGTATTGTATGGGAAGACACCAAGAAAACCAAAAGCGCCGCCTTTTGCCGCCAAAAGCGACACCATGTTGTATAATACGCCGGCGCCAAAGGACGAGCTATGGAGACTACAGCTCACCTTTTCTATTGTCCTCTATGGGGCAGCACGAACTATCGTATTTTTTGCGCTTTTAACCCCTTAAGCCGCATGCCTGAAAAGTAGATAATGACCAGAACATTATTTTAGTTTTTGCCTCCTCGCGTTTCAATACTTGTAACTTTTTTATTTTTTCAATGACGCAGTTGTTGGACGCGTCGTTTTATTCGAGACGAGTGCTACTTTATGGGGGAATAGTTAAAGTTCACTTACAAACAATTGCAGAATTTTTGTACATTTTTTTTTTTACACCATTCACATTTCACACTAAATAACTAGTTAGATTAATTCTACATGTTATTACGGTCGTGTGGATACCTTATATGTGTAGGTTTTTTTGTGTGTATACAGTATGCACAATTATTTTTTATCAAATATATATTTTTATTTTATTTTTATTTTTTACACTTTTTACTTTTTTTTTTAATCCCATGAAGGGATAACTGTTACTTTTTTTTTTTTACACTTAGTAATGTATTAGCATATTCATATATGCTAATACATTATAATCTGTGTCAGTCTGACACAGGCAGTGATCAGGGCAGCACACAGCGTGCCCTGATCAATGGCTTGTTACACAGACCGTTCTGGGGCTACTCTAGGTCCCCAGGGCTGACTGTGCAGCCGTTCCCCAGGCTCTGTCGGGTCACCAGGTATTCCGATCACTCGACAGAGCAGGGGAACCCTTTGATTGCCCTGTGGTAAAGAACTGCAGCAATCAAAGGGTTACTGCACCGGGGAGCGGAGGTTTCCCCCCGCTCCCCGGTGCTTGCAGGAGCTGCGCTGGGATCAGGGCTGCGTAGTACAGTCCTGCTCTCAGTGCTGCTGCGGCTCCGGGTGCCTCAAACTCCTATGTCTGCAGCAACGCCAAAAGACGTCGCTGCAGACGAACGACCTGCAAGAGCGGGCGTCAAAAGACGGTGGGCGGTCGGTAAGGAGTTAAAAAACTAAAACAATCGGAAAGCTGTGCAGTGTAGACATAGCCTTAGAGTTCAACATAGTCTTACTGTTTAGTTTCCTTGAATCCTAAAAAGTACATAGAATAATACTAACACCTTATTAAACTCATTAACTGTAGACGTGAGCTGACATACGTTTACAATATGTTATTACCGGCCATCTACTAGACACAAACTCACATTTAGAGATTTGCGGTTGCCCCCGACTAGTTAACAAGACATTAAACTACAAGAAAATAGTTTGGAAGACTGATCCGAGCCAGATCCACTGACATTCTCAGCCCAGCCAGCTCTATGAATCTCCAGTATGGACCTCAAATATGTCCGTCTAGTCCATGCCAGACAAGCAGCCAGCAGGTCCAAACCATAAAACGTCTTACATCTCTTCACCAAGAGCCTCGAACAGAATTCCTCTCCACCCGGCGCTGGCTGCCCTGCTGGTGCCTCCACTCCAGACACTCGGTGCCCTTTCTGAGACACCCCCCCCCTGTCTACGAGACAGAATGTACTTCTCACATATTAGATATAAGCTGCTGCAGGGAACATCACATTTGGTGAACTTGGAAAATTGTAAAATAAAGTGGTAAGATAAACCTGGACAAAATCCCATCAGGAGCCCCAAATTACAGCTTTATTTTAAATTTGAAAGTGACATTCGATAGAAGTAAAATAAAAATAAAAAATTCCAATAAACTTGTGTACTTCACTGTTTTCAGGATCTCTGTTTTCTATCAGTGAATGGAAACGTTTCTTCTAACATTCAACAAGTGAAAACCTCCCTGATCTGCTCCTATTTTTGCTTTTGTTAAATTGTGTGTAGGTAGAAGTTAGGTTTGCAAAAAAAAAAGGTTGTACCATAGTACGCGTAGGTCAAGGCGAAATTTATGCAACTGAGAGTAAATGCTTCTATTCATTGACAGCATCTTTTGATCCTGAAAATGGTCATAAACCTACTATTTTACTGTACAAAGATAAAGCTAGGGGTAACCGAGACTAGCAGCGAGAGACAAAAATTTCCGGAGGTGCATACTGCTGATATTAGACATTTTTTTAAGTCTGTTTTTGCATGTGTTTCCTCCAGATACTCAGATTTCCCAGAAAGAACACACAAACTCATTGCAGATGTTGTCCTTGGTTGGATACAAACCTAGGACCCCAGCACTGTAGGGCAACAGTGCTAACCACCAAACCACTATACAATATGCCTTAGCCCCATTATGTCCATGCCAACAACCCAAAAGTCAGCTATGTTAGTCAAACAGTGCAAATAAATAAAAAGACAGAAACCTCAATCAGGTATGTGTATTGAGATAAAACCCCACATGTTTGGTTCCTACAGGGACTTGAACTTAGGACCCCTATGCTGAAAGGCAGAAGTGCTAACCACTCAGATACATTGTAGCTACTCACAACTCTTTACATAAACAGACCTTTGTTTGATTAGAGTGAGCACACAGTTGCGAGTCTACTAATGTCATATACTGTATTGAATGTGCCTCGTGTCAGCTTAGATACGTTGGTTGCACCACTAGATACGTAAAAGACAGACTTAGGGAACATATATATGGAGTTTCTCATGTAGATACGCGTACTGTTTCCAATGTGTGTAAACGTTTGTTTTACACACAGGAGGGCGAAATCTCTATCCTGAGACTTTAGTGGTTGGAGTCAGTTTCTAAATCAGAGCATGGTGGGGGGGGGGGGGAGATAAACATTCTTTGCTCACTAGAGAAGAATACTGGATTTTAATGCTTAACACTGCTCACCCCATGGGTTTAAAGGGGTTCTGCCACAAAGTAAAAGTGACGTGGCATGTTTTAGCTGCTCCTTTAGTGATCCATTGTTTACAGCTCGTCTCCAGGGGATACGACCAGGGCTGAGAGCTCTTCAGTCGTTGGTCGCACATGCTCAGACATCACCTCTCCCCTCAGGCAGCTACTGAGTGTTTAAACCCCAGGTGCTGTCACTCTACTCCCATCCTCTGTCCTCCTTAGTAATTAGTCAATCCGTGCAAATAAATACAAAAAAATAAACCTCAATCAGGTCTGTGCATTGTTAAAGAGAAAAAAAAAATCCACAGGTTTGGTTCCTGCAGGGATTTGAACCAAGAACCCTTGTGCTGTGAGGCAAAAGGTTTATCTCTCAGCTACATTGTAGCTACTCACAGCTCTATCCATAAACAGACCTTTCTTTGACTAGTGAGAGGACAGGCCTGGTGATGTCATCCTGCTGGGTCACATGATATGCAATTCAAACAAATCACACACGCCCCCTTCTGACCGCACAGAGCTGAAGAGCTGGATACAGGAGGTATGAAATGAGATTGTGGCAAAACCCTTTTAAGTTTTCAAACTGATTTAATTTTAAATTATTGATGTTAATTTTGTATTGTGTTTTGTCTTTCCACCTCATTTGGGCGTTACCTATAAATTAAAATCCCTACGAGTGTAACCTTTGCTATGAGGAAGGATCTTTCTATCTGAAACGCGTCAGCAGGGTGCTGGTGTGATGCACTCTACGTCTTTGAGGAGTGTCTATTTGGATATGTTTTAATGGTTCAATAAAATATAAATTTTTTTGCTGCCTTCTATACCTCGGCCTGTTTCATTCCATTCTTCACTTTGGATATTTTGGAGCGATTTTGAGGGGGTCGCTAGAGTCGTGCCAGAACACTCAGGTGAGTAGTATTGCTTGTTTGCTTTACACTGTGGGGAAAGGCATGGCGACGTCAAGCCTTCTGTGTCACATGATATGCAGTTCAAACAATCATACATGCCCCTTTCTGAAGACACTGATAGCTAAAGAGAGGACAAACCAGAGAGGAAATACCTTTGTGGTAAAACCCCTTTAAAGGTGTTGTCCAGCAGAAGAAAATGCATCTAATATAAGGACATGACAAGTTAAAAAAAATAAAATTCTACTTTCCTGTTGTTCTGGGGATTCTTGGGACCTGCTCCTCTTACTTCCAGGTTTTTGTACGGACACACGAGAGGCTTGTGCCCCGTTTACCTACAATGGAGGCCGAGCTTCTCCTGTGTGTCGTGATGAGAACCTGGAAGTGAAGAGGAGCAGATCCCAGGGATCTCCAAAACAGGGGACTGGCGGGTAAGTATAAGGGTAGGTCCACATGGCATAGACAAAATACCGGCAGAATCCGGCTGGTATTTTGTCGTCTTCTGCATGGTTCTATCCGAGGATTTGCCTGTCCCCCTCAACCACTGAAATGCAGACCGGTTTTCGGGTGGACAATTGTGCATCTTCCGGGTTTCGGAACGCCTTCGGTGTAAAAATCCGATCTTATGAAAATCAGTTTAGTGTAGACTACCAAGCGGATTTTCTATTAACGTCTATGTGGTTGGTTTTCAGATGATTTTCAAATCCAAAAACTGTCTGAAAACCTGTCTGAAAACCTTGCCATGTGGACGTACCCTTAGTTATCATATTTTTTTTTTCCACAATGGCTCCATTTTAGATGGATTTTCTTCCACTGGACAACACCTGTTATGTGAAAAGAGATGTAAAAGGCATGGTCTCATGTATGCTACTTTATTCATTGATTAGATGTTCATCTGTAGAGGAGGACTCGTGTAATTGTAGATATTTATTTTTCATAGCCATATGGGAGGTAGACACTTCCTTCCAGCATGGCCTGTATAGCTGATGCAGCAGGTCTGCTTTATGCTAGCTGCAATGTACAGGAGTTCAATGACAAAGAAATGCCATATACTATTAGACTAAATCCCCACAGCATCGGACAAAAAAACGGCTGAAAGTCGACTGGCCTTTGTCCAATGGACGACCGCGGTTTTTGTCACGTTTTGTGCAAAAACCACGGTCGGTTCTCGTTTTTTTGCCATCGGCCCATACAATTGATTGTATGGGAAGACGATGAAAGAACTCAAAGCTCCGGCGTATTATACAACATGTTGTATAATATGCCGGCACCAAAAGATGAGCAGAGAAAATTTGAACTGTAGACTCCAGGTCGATTTTTTCTATTAAAATCTATGGGCTGGCTGAACGATCGTATTTTCGGCGGTTTTAGAATCCTAAGACTGCCAAAAATACGATAGTTTTTCTGTACAGCCCTCCTCTCTCACCTCCAAGAGAGTGACAGGGGAGCTTCATACAGAGCCTTATCTGTGTACGCAGGTTGACAGTAGCAGGGACAATCATCAGTAGCCTCTGGGCATCGCAAGCCCAGGGCTGCATTTCAGGGAGAAAGGCAGAGAAAGAGACATAGAAAGCAAGAGTGCAGTCATGTACAGTAGTTGTCGGGTGGGTCCTAAGAATCAGCTCTACTGGAGGGGGCTCCAAGCACCCCAGACCAACAATGAACAGGAATATTACTATCCCGTCTTTTCTAAGCCTCAAGCAAAACAATAGAGCTTTCATTAAATCCCTTGCTCTCTGCTGACTCTGTCCCAATCTACACAGTAAAGCGGACAAGTGAACGTTAGGAAACAGGAAAATCCAGCAAATTGTGCGAAACCTATTGGGCCATATGAACACTGGAGTGGATCCAGATCTATTCTGATGAAACATTCCCTTTAAACCACATTTTAAGGCAAACTGGCCTTCCTCTGGATCCACCAGGGTCAACTTCAATTCCACCTCCTCCATTTCCTGTTATCCAACGAATATCAATCCCAGATATATATAAAATACACCAGCGGATAAGATCTTTTCCAATTTTTATTTCCAAAAAAGGGCTGCAGGATAGTATAAAAAGACGTGTGTATCCTCTAACAAGTTTCTGACCCTATACGGGGTCTTTGGTCACAGTATAACAAACACATACAAAGTCAACAAATATATACAGACATTTAAAAATCAATGAGAAGCTACACGTGTAAGAGGGTTTTCCTAGCATTAACTCCTTCAATACTAACAAAATTTTAGATGTATGCACGGCTATGCAACATATATTTAACTACAAAAGTGTTAACATAATTTCTTTTCACAAAACTTTCAATGTATGCGCAGCTATACAACATATATTTATCTACAACTGTGTTCTCATAACTTCTTTTCACAAAACTTTAGATGTATGTACGGCTATGCAGCATATGTTTATATAGAAATTTTTTTGTAGTTATATATATGCTGCATAGCTGTGTATACATCTAAAGTTTTGTTAGTATTGAAGGAGTTAATGCTAGGAACACCCTCTGACACGTGTAGCTTCTCATTGATTTTTAAATATCTGTATATATGTGTTGACTTTGTATGTGTTTGTTATGCTGTGATAAAGGACCCAGTATAGAGTCAGAAACGCGTTAGCGGATACACACGTCTTTTTATATGATCCTGTAGCCCTTTATTGGAAATAAAAATTGGAAAAGACCTTACCCGCTGGTGTATTGGTTTCCGATGCAAGGATCTTTTTGGTAATGTCTGAGCCTGGACTGGCGGCACTCCGTGCGGAAAGGACTTTTCTTTGCCTAACATACCATATGAAGTGCGGTGGACTACGAAGGAGGGTTGAGCTGCAGCAATCTTGCTGTTCTGTGTGTGTATATATAAAACACATATAACAATAGCTGATTGCTCCAAAAGGACCAAATGTACTTTATGCTTGGTGGAGTAGTGAACCTGCCTCTAATTTCCTGTCTGCTATCCAAAACCAAGTGTAAAATTAAAGGGTTTTAGGTATTAGCTCCCTAAAACTACAGCAGAGAGGCCGTGCACAGCTCTTCGACAATTATTTGCACATTAAAAAAATTCCAGAACTGTGAAATCTTTTGGCAGCTTCTCCCAAGATCAACAGATTTCTTAAAATATTAGACAGGCCAAATAAATTGTGAAATACCTTACCACCCAGATATCTCCACGAACTTGTGTCAACTTCTACTACGCTTTGAATATGGTATAAAAAAGAAACAAAACCCACATAGACACACTCAGCTATTTCATCTAATCGGAGAAAAAAAAGCAATTAGAATTTTTTCTCGACCGCAAAACTAAAGATGGTGAAATCAAGCTAAGTAAACAGTATACACCCCAAGCCACAAAAATGCATAATAACACTTCTAGTAATGTAAGCGGCCACCATACTGCCTGCTAGACAAGGTTTTTGTTTCGGAGTCTACTCCCCTCAGGCAACATTTCCAAAGGGTTTTTAATGGCGGTGTCTGCTTTACAAAACCAATTTTTAAATGCCCTGTTATGCAAATCAAACTTTATAAATGGGCCAAAATAGAAAGTGGTGACAAAGGATGTGTCCGTTTTGCTCTGGAGGACCCAACACATGCATACATTTCAAGGACTGTGTAATGCCTCAGTCGTCCTGTGGTGGCACTGCAGGAAAACTAAACACTTGCTGATGGGTATCTCCACCAATCACAGCTGATCACTTAAAGGGAATCTATCGCCATTTTTTTCTCACAAACGAAAACCAGAAACTGATCCAATTCTTTTCTTCTTGGCTGTTTTTATTTTCTGTTCAAGCTGTGGTTCTACAGCAGTGACTGACATTTCCGCTCTGCTCTTCCTTGCTGAGCCTATTGGTAATGGAAGGGTTTAAACAGCAGGGCAGAAGGCTATTGAGGGTTATAGTTTGTCAGTAAGAAACATAAACAAGCTCCTGTGTTGCTAATAAGACACAGCAGGGAGTGACATCACCCTACTGGTCGGCGCTGATAGAGCAGAGATAGGTGGTCAAATTCCCTGGCTAATATAAAATATAAGCATAGACAGCACTTACACAATTAAGTGCTGTCTATGCTTATATGTTGTATTATTCAGAACTGGTTCTGATCTGCTAGACGTGTACGGTTTCCAATATTTTTCCTGTCTGCTTGCATTTATATTTTAAACGCCCTGGCTAGTCACAGTGCCAGCAGCATCGTCCAGTACAAGCTCTAGTGATTCCTAGTGGTTGGGATGGGCGCCCGACTATGGGCTGAGCAGCTTTCAGCTGGTCCAGTTTGTTCCTGAGCTCCTGTAATGCGTATTTTATCTATTAAGTAAACCTCTTGATTGAACACATATACCAGGTCATCGATGGGTCTGGATGATGTAGGTGGTTTCCCCAAAGTCATCATAGAAGTATTTTCCTCGTCCTCCCTTTTAATTCAGATTGCACTAACAGAGTAACACTAAGTAGTATGACCCTCTAAAACAGTGGTCTGCAAAGTGCGGCCCTCCAGCTGTTGGGAAACTACAACTCCCATCATGCATTTATACAATCGAGATCCAAAGAGCATGGTGGGAGTTGTAGTTTCCAACAGCTGGAGAGCTGCACTTTGCAGACCCCTGTTCTAGAGGGGTCATACTACTTAAAGTGCGGCCCTCCCGCTGTTGGGAAACTACAACTCCCATCATGCATTTATACAATCGAGATCAATGAGCATGGTGGGAGTTGTAGTTTCCCAACAGCTGGAGAGCTGCACTTTGCAGACCACTGCTCTAAAATCTTCAGAAATTCAGGACAACATGAAACAATTGCTTCCATTTTCCCCGAGTAAACCGGCCTCACTCACCTCAACTTGCATTTTCGCTTCTTGAATCAGCGCGATAATATCGGATTTGGATTCCACAGAAGTCAGAACAGCCTGTAGCTTTTGTTGGTCCCTGGTGGAGACGACGAGCTGATCCAAGCTAAACATAAACAGATCGTTAGACGGAACGACAACCTGGCAAAGACAGTGCAAGAGATTTTCCAACCCAGACCTCCAAAATGATTTACCTGGATTGTGTCTGGACAAGTGATATTGATCTGTGCTTTGGAGCAGTAGAAAAATGTGATGGGGTTAATTTCCATATGATTGGAAACAGCCTCACCCACTGGAACCTTTTATGATCAGTCCAAAAATATTCAGACGTGGCTGTGTGTGTGCTGTCATTTTTATTTTTGATGTTTTATGAGCGTCTTTCGTAGGGCAGGTGCAATTCACACAGGCTCTACAGAAAGCACACTACTGGCTCTCTTCTTCGCTGAAACTAGGTTGCATTTCAGATGGGTAATACAATGGGAAGCATGGATGAAATTTGGCATGTAAACTCCAAATTTTATGCGCCTAATAATAGGCTAGAATGCGCCTGATTTATGAACCTGCTCTACAGTGGGACATAAATCAGGCACATTCTAGCGCTTGTATGCCATTTCTGGCTCAGGTAAACCACTTTGAAAGTGCTCTACCTGTTCCAGCAGTAATGCGCCTAGAATTGCCGTAGCACAGCTATTTATATGTAGCTCTGCTACGCTCCCAGTGCCCCCTGCTTCCCGCACGCCCCCTGAGATTGGGCGCATTACAAAGTGCCGCAGGTGCTATGTAATGCGCCCGATAATGGCGTGCAGCACATTAAAAAATGGAGTGAACTTAGCTGCGCCCAATATCGGGCTGTGCGCATAGTCCGGCCTTTCGGCCATGTTGCTTGTAGGAGAGGCGGCTTACCTTTAAATGCCCTTTCAATTAAAGGGGTTGAACGATTGGTAGACTCGATGTGCCCCTTTACAGAGTCCGTGCAAGTGATTGTGCCCGATGCAAGAACCATTAAAGTTGTTGCCCGGTTCCCCTTAAAAATTTGTGGGAAGCTCCTGGTAGCCAGTAAGAAAAAAAGCCAATACTCACCCTTCTCCTCTCCTCTTTTCCAGCGATGGGTCTCTCCGGTCTTCTGATTTCAGTTTTCTACATTTAAACAGGGATGTCACCACTGCAGCTGCTGATTGGTCACATGCCATTTTCCTTACACCACCGTTCGGATGTGAACAACTCCAAATGGCGATGTAAGCATAGGCACGATATCCCTGTTCGGAAGCAGAAGAACGAAAACAAGATTGAAGAGACCGAGTGCTGGAACGGAGGAGTGGGGAAAAGTGACTATAGACCTTTTTTATTTTTATTGGGCCACCAGGAGATCCCTATAAATTTTTTAGAGGAACCAGACAGCCCCTTTAGAGGGAATAATCGCACATGGAGTCTTCCAAACCTTAAGCACTTCCTATGCTGTTGTATAGCGTGTAAGGGAGAACACCTCCATGATACTCAATACGATGGAGCCCATTAGGACTTAGTTTTCTCACGGATTCATACAGAATCTGCTAGCAAGCAACCTCTGTGTGCCTATGTGTCAGATCAAATGCATAGAGAAGTAAGGTGCTATTAAATGGGCGCCATATTCTGGATCAGCACTACACAGACCTGTAACATATGATCCTCATATGAATGTTGAAAATAGAGTAAACTTTGATACTGGTTTGGGGCTGGGTATGCATAGTAGGTGGCATTAGCCCCCAATACCAGGGACGTAGCTATAATTCATAGGGCCCCATAACAAATATATGCATATATAGGCAACATAAGGTAAATCCAGACAAATTCCAAAAATTTTCGGCCTAAGAAGAGGCCTTCTTCCAGGAATGTCTGGTAAAGGAAGCAGGAGATGAAAATGGAGCTGTCTCCATTTTCCCGTTTTCATCTCCTGCTTCCTTTACTAGACTTCCCTGGAGGAAGGCCTCTTCTTAGGCCGAAAATGTTTGGAATTTGTCTGGATTTATCTTATGTTGCCTATATATGCATCAATAACATTGGAGCTTTTTGTCTGTTTATGTAAATAAATCACATATTGACATGAAATCTGAGGAGTGCTGTGGATATATTAAAGAAATTGAATATAGGACTGGTTATCCTTTCACATGCACCCCAGTATCGTCTTTATACCAAAGGTGTGCGACATTGTTCCAGATTTATTTCAGCAAGACAATGACCAAAACATACAGCCAAGGCAACAAAGGAGTAGCTCAAAAAGAAGCACATTAAGGTCATGGAGTGGCCTTGCCAGTCTCCAGACCTTAATCCCATAGAAAACTTATGGAGGGAGTTGAAGCTCCGAGCTGCCAAGCAACAGCCTCGAAATCTTAATGATTTAGAGATGATCTGCAAAGAGGACTAAAATTCCTCCTCACATGTGCACAAACCTCATCATCAACTACAAAAAAGTCCGACTGTTGTGCTTGCCAACAAGGGTTTTGCCACCAAGTCTTGTTTGCCAAAAGGATCAAATACTTATTTCACACTGCATAATGTAAATAAATTTATATAATGTATACAATGTAATTTTCTGGATTTTATTTTGGATATTCAATCTCTCAATATTAAAATTAACCTACCCTTAAATTATAGACTGTTCATGTCTTTGTCAGTGGGCAAAGTTACACAATCAGCAAGGGATCAAATAATTATTTCATTCACTGTAAACTCGACATTTTGCTTGTCAATATGTGAAAAAAAAATTGACAGTAGTGTCCCTTTAACAACTAATGTCATTTCTGGTTGTCACTGTAGACCTTATAGCACCAAAATATTTTGGTCCACATCACTGGAAATACACAACTCATGTTAAGTGACCGAACAATAGCCTATTCCTACTAAAAGTATACAGGAATATTACCTCTATAATGTTGAGATATCTCACCTGACGGACCAGGATCTTCGTGAGAGTTCCCCTTCTTGTACCATTTCCGCGTCACACCCAGCATTAACGCATCCGTTGTCCTTGGAGTTCATCCGAGAAGACATGTCCGTTCCAAGCACTCTCGAAGGCGTAATCTCAAGCTCAGTTTTATACTGTGGGGTTTTGATTTCTACTGGAAAATTTCCCACTGCACAGTTTGTCTGGGTTTGGGCTATCAAGCTTAGCTCCCCGAGTTTAGATCGGACAAAGGGCCCGTATATGGCTTGGAGTTGCCCTGTTTTTCCTAACCTGCACTCCTTGTACAGAAGTCTCTGTGTTTTCAGTCCTGGTTGACTCGGGTGCTGGATCTTCCTTTACATGGTCCACGGGAATTTTTTTCGTACCCGGGGGGGAAGGCCACACTTGATGGAGATTTTTTGATTTGTGCTGCTAAGGCCACTTCGCTTTGGTTGTCACAACAAGAACTTAAGCTACGTCTCAAAACCTTTGTGTTCTCGTTGGATTGGGTGTGCAGGGTCACCGAACCTGAAGATCTTCTACTTAGAGGAGGCTTGGTAGAAAATGGAGCATTATTAATTTCAATCACCTTCATGACATTTTGTAAAAAATTTACAAGTTTTAAAGGACTTAATCTTTGCTTGACTGTCAGAGTGAAGCGTTTCTGGGCCAGTTAAGTTCATAATAATAGTTTCTCTTAATACTTCTTAACACATCGCTTCTTAGGGAGTTTTTCACCTTGGTGTCTTGGTTCTCCAAAGTTTCTTTAGAAACATCTCGAGGAATGCAGTCATCCATACTTTGATCCGATAACGGTGAAACAAGATGATCCGTAAGACTTTCCTTCCCATTCATCATGTCAAGGTCCATGACACTGGGGATCTGGATTGGCATAGAATAAGTTCTAGTCACGGACTTGGACCCACTAGGGGGCTTTTCCGCAAGTTTAGTCTCTGGCTTGTGCTTGGGGGAGTTGAAGACCATAGCAAATTCACTATTGCTGGGAATATCGCTTTTATTAGGTATTTTATTTTTACAAGACATTTGGTGTCCATTGGACAATGAAGGTGATAATTTTACTTCCATGAATGTGCGTTGAATATCTTGGTTTTCCATTTGTTCATCAGTAATTGCAAAAGACGCCACCTGTTGTGTCTCACTTTTGGATGCAGTGAGGTTTCTACAAAGTCCGTTAAGGTTTTGTCCTGATTTGCCCTCACTATTTTCCCACTTTTTTTTGACACTACGGCTCGTTTTTGGTACCGGTTTTACTCAAAAAGGGCCCCTTTTTACATTTTCTAGACCTTTTTCAATATCTGTGTTCACAATGGCGTCATTCTCTTGGCGTCCTTGAAGGGGACATTTCTTTGTTTCAACAATATGTGACTTCTCTTTCGACTGAGTATTCGCCTTAGTATCAGCCTTAGGTAGAGACAGAACCTTGTTCTTTTGATCATAGTCATAAGTTTTGGAATATCTGGTGCCCATGTCTCTGGGTGTGGACGGGGCATCTGACATGGTGGACCTTTTATGAAGAAGTTTAGGTGATGGCTGAGGGGATGATTTTCTGCAGTCATGACTTTCAAGCCTACTATTGTTTGATTTTGCTAACATCAGTTTTGGTTTTTCCCTTTGCTTTTAATGCAGGGGACCTTTTGTTTGGGGTCCGGGTTTAGGATTGAGCACCAAGCATTTCAATGTTACCACTCGCCAACCTCTTATTTTCATGATGTAATTTTGCAGCGGCATTATTATTCACCTTTTGTTCTGCTAAATTTGGGGTTTTCGTTGCTAAGCTTTTGCTTGCTTTTGTCTCGGTTTTCGCCTTTAGGTCTTTTTCCCCTTTCAGTGATTGGTTGCGTTTGCTCGTAGAGGGGGATTTGGTGATACTCATGGATTCTTGAGCAGCACTGGGCCTTTTTTCTTCATTTCCATCAACTGGTTTACGGTCAATGTGCATGGACCCCATATCTACCTCACCGTGAGCTTCTATATAGAAAAAAAGTTTTCTTAGTATACTACATAAAGGACCATAGATCCCTGTACCATTCTTCCTTTCCCCGATCTGCTGTATTTAAGGCACAATGATCAAATTCCTGAGAGTCTTCCTGAAGTAAAGCATCTATGAAAGTCCTATCAAGCAGTTTTCCAGCAACCTGCTGATCTGTGGAGACTGTAACATGGCTGGAAGTCTGCAAGTCATTGAATGGAGGAGACATTCTATCCAGTTTCACATGTCGGGGGTTGCTATTAATCTCTACTGGTGAATAAAATGGGGCTGTTTTCTGAATTTCAATGTCTTTTTTGTGACTACAATATATTTCAATTTGCTCCTCCTCGGAGTCAGTGGTGGTCTGGGTTTCTGACACAAAAGACTGGTTCTGAAGGGATGAAATCATGTCACTTGTGGAATCTGAAGGAATTTCCAGTAAAGATTCGCTGTCGGAGTCATCTGCAGCTCCCAACTAAAACTGAAGTCGATAGAGCTGTTTCAAAAATTTTTGGACAAAAAGAAAAGTCATCACTAACAAGGCTGCTAAAATTTCTACAGTAGTTGCTCAAGCTGCTTTTATTAATGACTGTGGTATTTTCCAAAGGGATTGAGTCCAAAACGGAGAATCCCAGGTGATTACCTAAACTACTTGTCAGGCTGGTTGAGTTCATAGACAGACTGGTTTGCTCAGGTGTCACATCGGGTTGACAGGAAGTAATTTGTTTGGATTGTTCGGATCCATGGAATTTTAAAATTTTATTACCCCAAATTTTTTATTGTGGAAAAGGAGAAACAATTTGCAAGCGTCAATAAATCATGAATTTGGGGAGGGTTCCCACCGCAGTGACCTGGTGAGGAGCAATATTTGGCTTGCGGTGCATCCTCCTTTGTAGCCAGTTTTGAAGGCGATAACGTAGGGTAAGCCATTGGAAAGTCGTTAACAGTATCACATTCTTGTGATTTCTTTGGGTTACTTTTTCGGTAGGTTGTTGTATCCGCTCCAGACGCCATCATAATGTGAGACAACCTGTCGACAGCTGGAAGAAATAGAAATACTAAGATCACATTTCTTTCAGGTCTTCAACAATCGGTTGAGCTTATTTAACACTATTGCTGGCAAACCATACTGTGTTTTCATAAAACAGTGGATTGTAGCAAACCAAATAGGTGGTTTCCCCTATAATAACAGTAGAGCTCAAGTTTTGTATACTTATTATCAACTTTATTAAAGGGAAAACCTGATACGCAAAAAAAGGTTAAATCATAGGGTTTCAAAAAATTTTAAAGGGAGAAATACAAAGAGTGGACTCAGTACCTGACAATGTGAAAAACAGTTTCCGAAATCTAAAACACAAAATTTAGTAGGTGGATGCACACAAATTTTCCAAAGCCATATTCCCAGTGACCTGAAGAAGTCATTGTGAACATGGAGCAATAGGATTAGATAACAGTCATCAGTATGTTCTTCCACAATGTAGAAGCGAGGTTTCTGAAAAATCTACAACCTCTCCTTGTAAAAAGATCTACAGTTGAAACCAGAAGTTTACATACACCATATTAAAAAAAGACACACTGCATGTTTTTCTACATCGAATGAATTTGAATAAACCCTTACCGTTTTAGGTCAATTTTTTAAACCCCCAAAAAATTTGTATTTGCCAATGCCAGAATAATTGGAGAATTTTTAAGGGGATTTTTTTTACTTTCTGCAAAGTCAAAAACTTAATTCATTTTATTGTATTTTGGGAGCATTGCCCTTAAAATGTATGACTTAAAAGTTTTGGAAATCCCTTCCCCAAGTTTAAATAGTTGGTAGGAATTTTTGGCCCCTTCCTCCTGACAGAACTGGTGTAACTGGGCCTGTTTGGAGGGGCCTTGTTGTACTGCGTTTTCAGCTTTGCCCATAAATTTTCAATGGATTGGATAGGGCTTTGTGATGGCCCCTCCAAAACACTGTCTTGGTTTCCTTAACCACTTTGTAACCTTTTTGGCAGTAGCTTTGGGTCATTGCCCCTTTGGAAGCCCCAAATTTCCCCCCAAAAACTTTAACTTCCTGGTTATGTCTGGGGGTTTTTGCTTCAGTTTTCCCAAAAATTGGGCCAAATGTAAAAAAAATGTCTGGGCCCTTAAAACTTTTCTTTGTTGCCTTTAGAAAACCCCAATCAGAAACGCCCCTCTCATTTTTCCAGGGCACTATAAAAAATAAAAAGGGTGTGTTGGGGGAGGGGGTTGTATGGGCAAAAAAAGTGAGTTTTAGACCTAGACTTTTTTCCAATTCAGGGTTGGCTAAATCTTTTTTTCCTTGTGATAAATTATTTATTTTGTGAAGTGCCCCCGTCCCAACCTGCAGCAAAACAACTCCCCCCAAACGGGACCCTAAACCCCCCTTTTCCCCCCTTTGTTTCAAAAGTTGGGATGGTTTTCCCTTGGGCCCTTCCCAAAATTTTCCCTCCCTTTTTTCCCTCCAAAGGGAAAAACCATTGTCATTATAAACCAAAACAGTTCAATAATTTTGTTTCATCAGCCCCAACGGAACAGGGTCTCAAAAAAAATGTAGGCCCCTTTTTTCCTGTGTGGAAATTTATATGTTTCTTTTGGGGAAGTAAGGGGCTTTTCTGGCAGAGTGGTCTTTCACCCCTTTTGGGATCCCTTTACTTGTTTAAACTTGTGGAAAATTTAAAACCCAATTGGGACCAGCTGCTGCCACCCATCTTAAAAAGGTTTTTTGTTTTTTTTGGGTTGATATCACATCGGACCAAAGAACGTTCATCTCTGAGACACCCGAACCCCGGGCCCCCGTCCTGGGGCAGTATGATGGCTGGACATTCCCATCTTGTTTGTACTTGTGTTTTTAATTGTTTTTTTACAGAAAAGGGAAAGAGGCCCCCTTATTGGGATCCCGGAAAAATTTCCCCCCAAAGGATGGAAAAATAGGACTTGTTTCAAGTCCAAAACTCTCTTTGATATCTTGGGGTGAAATTTTTTTAGACTTTTTCCCCCGATGTTAAAACAGAAGCGGGTGTTTCTGGTGTGGCCCAAAAAATTTCACCCCGCCTTTTTTCTCTAATTAAACTTTAGAAAGTTGCCAAATAAACCCTAAAATCAGAAAACTTCCAAAGACATGACCCCATCATATGGGCTGGGCCCCAAATTGTTTAAAAGGGAGAGTAATCCTAGTGTATGGAAACTTTTGACTTTGCAGAAAGAGATAAAAATGCCTTAACATTCTCTCTCACTCAGCATTTGGCAAAAAAAATTAATTTTTCAGAAAAGTGAGAAAAAAAAATGCGGGGGTTTTGGGCTTCTTATATAGGGTATTTGGGGGCTTTGGGGCCAAATTTTTTTTGGGGAAATTTTGGGGGCGGGAAAAATTTTAAAAAACAAGCTAGTTATCTGTCTCAAAAATGCAAACACAAATGTTACCTTTAATGTGAATTTTGGACACAAGACACTACAAAACCGGGATCGCAGGGGTAAGGACCCGGTCTTAAAAAAAGGGAGTTAAAAAAATAATTGAAAAAAAAATGGGAAAACCTAAATTTAAAAAAACCACATTTTACATTAGCTGCCTTAAATTTTTAGGAAAATTGTGCCTCATGTAATTCTTTCTTAGGTTTGAAACCACATTGGCACAATTTTTTCCAAAAAAATCTCGAATCCCAAGTCCCCTAAAAAAACTATGGGGGGAAAATTTTTTGCTTGGTTTTATTCCGCTTCTGGGGGAAAAGCCCCGCGTAGTTTAAAAGCCAACCCAAAATTTTAATGGGAAAACCCCCAAGAAAATTTTGGGGCCATATTTGGAGAACCCCAGAGTTAGGGTTAGTCCAAAACTAACCCTAACTTTTGGGTTCCGTAAAGTAGGATTGGGAAACCCGTTGGAGAGGTAAGGTAGGTGGACCCCCCCGACCTTGAGATTTAAGTTGTTTAAGGTTTTGGGGGGGGCTTAAGGGATTTTTTGGGTAAAAAAAGGTTTTTGAATTAAAAATCTCAAAATTTTTTTTAATTTTTTGTTAAAAAAGGGTCAAAATTTTTTTTTTGTTTTGCTTTCCCCGTTGGGATGCGGCCAACCCAAATGGAATAGCTGAAACTCAGGAAAAATATGACTTTGACCCAAATTTGAAGTGCAACACAGTATACACATGGGAGCAAAGTTGGACAATTTTCCCCTGGAATGGGGGCCAAGAAAAAAGGGGGGTACAGTGGGCCTGACTCCAGGGCATTGGGAGTTTTAAAGGGGGAAGTAATTTTTGGGGGATTTGGATTTAAAAAAAATCTGATATTTTTTATGTACATCCCTTTCAGAACACGGGCATGCTCAGCCGAGGAGGAATAGTGTAGGGCCCAAAGGGAAACATTTGACCCCAAAACTTCTTTAGTATATGGCCAAAATTTAGAAGCAAATTTCTTTATTTCCCTTTCCTTTTTCATTTTGGGAAGGGGCTTAAAAAATTGGTGTTGGCTATATTTTTAAGATTTTGCTTGAAATTGGCTCTTCCCAAAAATGTTTTTACAGAGTCCAGGCCCGTTCAGACCCCAAAACTTCCTGGCAAAGGGTGTGGATGGTTCTTTTGCAATGATGGAACAGCAGAAATGAGATTTCCAAAACTGGACCTGTTCAGTTTATAAAGGGGTGCAGGAATTTTGTAAACTATAGTGCACAAGGCTAAAGAGCTCTTAAGGGGTTAAAGCTGGTAGGTAACATAGATAGATAAACTACTGTGCTGGAGATGAGGGCTCGGCAAAAAAAGTGAGTTACGTGGTCGGAAAGGGCAACTGGGCAAAGAGAGCAAGGAGTTGGTTTTTTCCCAGAGAAATTGTATTCCCCAAAATTTAAAGTGGTCAGCAACTAGAGATAAACTTGTGCTAAAGTTTAAGACTCAGCAGGGGTGATTTCCCGGGGCGACAGGGAAAGTGGGCAATGAGAGAGAGAGGTTGGTTGAAACCCCAGAGAAACTTGTATATTAAAGCAGTACTAAACTTCTCTTTTCCTAAAACCAACCCCAAAATAGAACAGCAATATATTTGGAAATAGTCTTTATTTACATTTGCCTACCCCTTTACAGCAGAGGAGCAGTCTAGGCCTTATCCTTACCTAATTCTCCTGAACTCATACAAGAAAAGTAAAAAAAGAGGGGGAGAGCAAAAATCAAGGCATCCTAGGACACCTACTTCTGTTCTTCTCACAGTTTAGTTCTTTTATGATCTTATATAACCTGAAATTTTTTATTTTGCATCTTCATTTCTTTTTTACCTTTACCGTCCCTTTTAGATCTTTAAAGGGGTTTTGCCAAGAAGTGAGTTCCTCACCTAACAGACTGATACTCCCCTCTTGAGACTTGAAAAGGGGGCGTTGTGTTTCGTGTTTAAAAAAAAAAGTACCTCCTCGGTGATGTCATCACCTCCCATGCACGTTTCCTGATTTCAGTTCTTTCTTGAGAAAACATTTTATTTGGCTAACCACAGAGCAAAACTGTATTGTGCACAAGTTTTTTTCCTCTTATCTGCTCGGGAGGGGGAAAGTCTGAGGGGCAACGTTTTTCATTTGTTCACGAACTTTTTCGGGGGGAGGGGGGAGGGCTGAGCAGGGAGCGTCTGCAGTTTACTCAGATAATTACTTCAAAGTGGATTTTTATACAAAAAAAACACGAATCTTTTCTCCCCCGTCCCCCCAAAGTCATTCGTTCCCTGCCATCAGAAAAAAAAAGTGCAAACAGCAAGCGCGGCAAAGTCGCTCTGGTCGTGTTAATGTAAAAATGTCAGGAAATAGGGCATCTTGTCAGGTGTAGCCTTTTAGAAGCTTCACTTTTTTTTTAAGACATATATTTAGAAAAAATTGATTAAATACCTTTTGGAGGATCCCACATCAACATCAGATCGTGGCAAAACCCCTTTAAGGACTCTCTCACTCTTGCTGTTTCCACCACAGAAGGAAAAAGAGTTGAGAAATCAGATTTCCAGCCACACAAACCCATTTTTTTTTAAAATTAAAACCGTTGAGCCTCCAGATAAGGCCCAGTGCTGCATACTAAACGTTTTCTCCAAACATTTCATCTCCTAATTTGACAAACCAAAAGGCAAAATTTGTTTGGAAGCTACGGAAAAATCTTAACAGCTTTTTTTTTTAGACAATTGCAAGGTAATGATATTAAGTGTATTTTTTAAGGGAAAAACCAGAAGAAAATTTTTTAAAAGGGGCCAAAAGCGGGGGGACGGGCTTAAAATCACTGAAATTTTTTAACCCCCTAAAAAAAACCCATATACTTTTATTTTTAAAACCTTTTCCTTAAAATTATAAAACGGGGGCCCCCTTTAAAAAAATTCCACTAATCCCTTAAATGTTACGGGGCCTTTACTGTGTATTTTTTCCGTCGGGGGAGGTAATGGGCCCCAAATTAAAGGACGGCCCCCCGTTTTTGGGGGACAAAAATTATAACTTATCCCGTGTTTTAAAAACCCCTTTTAAACCCCCCTGCTATCCCAAAAAAACCCCTTTAAAATTTCCCCGCTACCCCCCGGACGCTTTTTTCCCCCGTACTTTTTGGGGGTTCCCATCGGGGGGATTCAAAAAAACTCTCGCGGGTGGAAAAAAAGGTTACAAAAATTTTTTAAAAACGCTTTTATAAAAACCGGGTTTGAATAAATTTTTCCCCCCCCCCTTATTTGGGAATTTCAATAGGGGGGGGGACGGGTTTAATTTTTAAAAATTTGGTGCGGGCCCGGGGTAAAAGGAATTTTTTTTACTCCCCCCCAGAAAACCCTTTGTACCCTGGCCCCCAGGTTTTAAGAGGGGGTAAAAGGAGAAAAATTCGTTTGTTCCCCTTTAAAAAAGCCTAAAAAGGGCCCCCTTTTAAAAATTTTAAAAAACAAATAACCCCCCCAACATTCTAAAAAATTGGTTTTTATTTTTACTTTTTTTCCCTTATTGCCGGGGTTCCCTTTTGGGTTTTGTTTTTTACCCGGTGCGTTGGAAATTGGGACGGCATGTTGGAAAAGGGAAAAAAAAATGGTCTTTTTTTCCGGGGGTTTGGTTTGGCCGGGGGAAATAAACATTGCGCCAGGGGTCTGAAAAGGGCCCGGGAAACCATGCGGCCCCCCCGGGGGTTTAAAAAAAATATTTTTAAATTTGCCCCATTTTTTTTGGAGAAAAAATTTAATTTTTAAATTTCCGGGGGTAGGGTTTTGCCGGGATGGGCCCAATTTTAACGGGTTTAAAAAAGAAAAGGCTGGGGAACCTCTGGGGCTGGGGGGGCCAAAAAAATTCGTGCCAAACCAAGTTTACCCCCCCGCCCCCAAACGGGCCCCTACAAGGGTTAAAAACCCCATGGCGATTTTAACCTTTCTTTTCCCAGGGTCCCCCCATTTTTTTCCATTTCAAGGGTGTTTTGGGAAAAAATTTTTGGTTTTATTGTGAAGGGGGTTTTTCCCCCTTAGTTCTAAAAATTTAAATTTTTTCCCCAAGAAATTTTCCAAAAAACCGGGACAGGGGCATGGTTTAAATTTAGGGTTTAAAACCCCGGGGCCCCAAAAAAATTTGGGGGGGTACAATTTCCCATTTTCCTTTCAGCTGACTTAATTATCGCTTTTAAGGTTTAATTTTCAGGGGGATATAATAAAAAAAAAATTTTTAAATTGTGGGTTGAGTTAACTTTTCCAATGGTCGTTTACGGGGAAAAAAATTTAAATTAGTGGCCCTTTTTCCTTTTGGAAAGATTTTGTAAACAAGGGGAAGCGGGGGGGGAGCGGCCAAAAGGGCGGAGTCAAATTCCCAATTTTAAAGAAAAAAACCAAATTGAAAAAAGTCTCTTTAAAGGGGCCCTTTTTTGGTGAAAAAAAAAAAATCCATTGGGTAAAATCCAGGGGGGGGCCTTTTTTGCAAAAGGAATTTTGGTCTTTCCCCCATTCCCCTCCTGGGGGGGGGTTTGGTCCTCAGGGGGGGGCCCTTTTTCTCGGGTTTCGGGGAAAAAGGGGCAGGGGGGGTTTTTTCCCTTTTTCTCCATTTTTGGTTTGTTCCCCCTTTTTGTGGGGGTTTTCTGGCGTGTCTTTCCTTTTTCCGTATATCCCAGATTTTTTTTCCCCCCCCTTTTTTTTTAAATTTTCTCCTTGTTTTTTCCAATTATTTAAAGGGGGGGAAAGGGGGCTTTTTTTTTTAACCCCAACATGAAAAAAAAATTTATTTCCTTCTTTTTCCTTTAAAATTTGGGGAAAAAATTTCCCGAAAAAAAAAAATTTTTTTTTTTTCCAATTAGACCCATTTTTGTAAAAGGTTTTTAGTTTTTTTTTAAATTATTATGGGGCGGGGTTTACCCCCCCATCTCTCCCCCACATTTAAAAACAGGGGCCAAAATGGGTTTTCCCTTTTTCCTTCCCCACGGGTTTTTGAAAGGTTTTTGATTTTAATAGGGGGAACAAAGGGAAATTCCGGGTCTATCCTTGTTTTAGATTTTACCCCCCCGAAGGTTATAAAAGGGGGTTGGGGAAGGAAAGATATCCCTTTTGTTCCCCCCAATTTTTCCCAAAACTTTTAAAAATTTTTCCCCAATTTTTTTTTAAAGGGGGAATTTTTAACCAAACTTTTTTAAAAATTTTCTGTCTTTTTTAAAATTTGGGCAAACTAAAACCTTTGGCCCTTTTTTTTGTTTGGGTGGGTTAGGTGGGGGGGAAAAAAATTAAATGTCTTTTTGGGTTTTGGGGTTTGGTGCCCCCCGGGGGAAAGGGGGCCCATTGCCCCAGGGTTCGGGGAAACCCGGCCCCCGGGAATGCGGGGGCCCGGGGGTTCTAAAAATTTTTTCACTGGGGGCATTTGTTCTGAAAAAAAAATGCTTGCCCCATTTTTCCGGGTTTTAGGCGTTGCCCGGGATGCCCCCCAAAAAACATGAAAAAAAGAACAGCTGGGAAAACCTCTCCCGCGGGGAAGTTCAAAAAAAAAAAGTCCCTTTAAAAAGTTTTACACGCCAAGGGATAGACTGATCCATGGGCCCCACTTTTTTCCCATAAACCATTTTCTAAAAGGGCACGTGGCGGGGAAAAGGGGGCCCGTTTTTGGCATTTTTTTAAAATTTTGGGCAGGGGTTGTTTTAAGCCGGCCCCTTATTTTTTTCCCAAAACAAAATTCCCTTCAAAAAGTGCCTCTAATGGAAAAAAAAAAAATTTTTTCATTTTCGTGATTTTTCCCAAAAAATTTTGTTAAAGGGGGGGACGGGAAGGGATATTTCTACTTTTGTGTTTTATCCCCCCTGCCCCCCTTTTAAAAATTTATTATTGGAAAAAAAAAAGGAGGGAAACATTTAAAAAAAAGGGGTTTGGGAGAACATTTTGGGGGGGGGATTTTACGGAATGGGGAGGGGGGAAACGCCAAAAAAGCCCGACATTTTTTGGGGGGGGAAAAAAATTTTTTAAGGGTTTGGAAAGGGGAAAACCTTTTTTTCGTTTTCTAAATTTTCTTAAAAAGGTGGGTTAAAAGGACCATCCCCCCAGGGGAAAGGGGGAAGGGGGAATGGGGAAGGGGAATTTTTATTTTTAAAAGGGGGGCCCAAAATGGATTTACCGTATGGTTTTCTTTTTAATAAAAAGGGGCCCTTAATGGGGGACTTTGAAAATTTGGGTTTGCTTTTTTTGGGGAATAGATTTGGGTTTTAAAGGCCGGCTTCCACCCGGGCCTCTGTCTTTTCACCCATTTTCCAAATTAGGGGCCCCCCACTTTTTGTTTGGTTCGGGGGATTTTTGGACCTTTTGGAAATATGAAATTCGGGGACCCCCTTAAATTTTTTTCTTTTTTTCCCACTGATTCCCTACAGTCCTGAAAATTTCCCCAATCACGGGGGGGACAAAAGTGAAGGGTTGTACCCCGTTTTTTTTGGGGGCCCGGGTTTTAAAAGCCCTTTTTAAACCCCTTATGCTTTGGTCGGTTTTTAAAGGGGAATTTTTCGGGTTTAAATTTTGAAAAAAACAAAAGGGCGAGAAGTCCCGCCCAAAAAATGGGCATGCTACCCAAAAAACCCCCATGCGGGGGTTATATGGGGTTTGAGGGGTTGGGGGAAAAACCAAAAATGTACTTGCCAGGGGTTTTATCGGGGGTTCCCCCTTTGGGGGTGGGGGTTTTTTTTGGGTTTTGGGGGCCCCAGTTTTTTTGAGTTTCCAGCGCAGGGGTTTGGGAAGGGGTTGCTTTTAAAACATTTTTAAAATTTGGACGTTCCCCGGGGCCAGGGGGCTCCCGGGGAAGGGGAACTTGTTTTTTCTCTCCGGGGGCTTTTGCCCCAGTAAAATTTTTTTTAGATGGGGCGGGGGGGGCCGGCTTTGGTCGGGGGGCCTTTTATTCCCGGGGGCCCAAGCGTTTTTGGTTCTTTCCCCGGCCCGGGCCCCCCCAAACCCGGGAAAAATTATATTTTTTTTTTTCTTTTCCCGGGACTTTGCGCAGTTTTTAAATACCCGGGAAAAAGGGCCGGTTTTTTAAAATAAAAATTCAAAAGGGAAAAATCCGGCAAAAATTTTTAAAGTAAAAAATATTCCCAATTTTTGGGGTTTGGGGGTTTGGGGGGTTTTAAATTTGTTTTTTTACTTTTTTAAAGGGGGAAAAATTTTGAGGGGGCCTTTTTTAAAAGGAACCCCAAGGAGTCGTTTTGTTTCCGGGTTCCCCCTTTATCCGGGGGCCCCACCCATCCCAAAGGGTTTAAGCTGCGGGGGAGTATTCTTTCCCTTTTTCCCCCGGGGGCCCAGAAAACCTTTAAGCAAAAGGTTTTTTTCGGGTTTTCCCTATTTTGAATTTTAAAATTTGGGGAGGAAATTATGTATTAAAGGGGACAGGTTGTTTTAGGGAGTTTGTATTAGTGTAAATTTTTTTTTTCCCCAGCCGGAGATTTTTTTTGGAATCCCCTTGGTTTAAAACCCTAAAAATTTTTTAGGGGGGGAAAACGGGTCGGGTTTAGCTGGGGATTTAAGGTGTTTTTTTTTCACTTTTATATAGTGAAAATTTTTTCTGTTTTAAAAGGGGGGGGGAAGCCTTTTCCTTTTATCGGGGGGGGGGTTTTACTCCACGGGGACGGAAAATTTCCCACAGTAGGGCCTGTATTTTTTTTTGGGTTTTGAAAGTGGAAAAAATTTTTTGGGGGGTTTTGGGGTTTTTTAAAATTTTTTAAGGAAGGGGTTTGAAAAAGGTTTTTTTGTTTTCCCCGGGGGATTAGTTTTTTCCCCATTTTTTTATTTTTGATTTAAAAATTCCTCCTTTTTTTCATTTTAAGAATTTTTGCAGAATTTTTCGGGGCCCGGGGGTTTAAAGCCAAATTTTAACTGCAGGCGGGAATTTGGGGGGGGGGACTTTTTAGGGAAAAAAATTTTTTTGGGGGGCCGCTTTTAAAATTTTCCCCCTTTTTTCTTTTTTTTCCAAAAGCAAATGGGGCAAAGGGGGAATTTGTAAACGGGGGGGGAATTTCATTTTTTTTATAATCTGTTGGTATTTTAAATTTAAAAAAAAAAAAAAAATGAATTTTGTTGGGGGGCCCTGATTTCCCCTGATACGGGGCTTTCGAACTTCCAATGTGACCTACGGTAAGCATGGAACAAGTCCCCAGGTTTCCTGATAAGACATATCACTCACACGGATTCCATTAATTGACAAGATTTCATCTCCAGGGGTTAACTTTCCCACAGGTTCCTAATGGTATAACGACACACAAAAAAAAAATCTTCGTTTGTTTTTTAATTTTAAAATATTTTCATAACCTTTGCTTCTTTCCCCATGAGAAAAAACAGATCTGGTAACTGCTAGTGCAGTCACTGTGTAAAAAAAATTATTTTTACTTATCGTACTGATCCGGTTCATCCTGTATTATACCCCCAAGCTGCACTCATATTCGCTTTTTGCGTCACTGGTACTCCCATTAATTTTACTTATCCTGTCGATCCTGAGTTAATCCTGTTTTTTTACTCCGAGCTGCACCACTATTCTGTGTGCAGTCCATGGTACATATATTACTTACCCTTATGATCATGAGTTACATCTGTTTTATACTCCAGAGCTGCACTCATATTCTCTGGTGCAGCCCACTGTTACATAATTCTTATCCTGTACTGATCCGAGTTACTCCTGTTTATTCCAGAGTGCACTCACTATTCTGCTGATGCAGTCATGTTTTTCATACATTATTTATTTTCCTTACTGATCCTGATTACATCCTGTATTAAAACGCAGAGCTCCCCTATATTCGCTGGTGCATAGTGCACTACTTACTTATCCTGTACTGATCCGAGTTACATCCTTTTTTAACACTCCAGAGCTGCCCACTTTCTGGGGTTTTGCAGTCCTGTGTACACACATTATTACCTGTACTGACCCTGATTACTCCTGTTTTAAAACTCCGACTGCCCCCACTTTTTTGTGGTCGTCACTGTGTACATACTTTACTTATCCTGTCGACCCTGAGTTACTCGTATTATACCCAGGGGCTGCACTTATTTTCTGTGGTGCAGTCATTTGGGACATACATTATATTAAAAACCTGCCTGAGTTACATCCTGTTTTATACTAAAAAGCTGAAAACTCACTTTCGCTGGGGGGGCAGTATTTGGGTAATACATTTTTTTTAACTTACCTGTACTGTCCTGGTTATATCCTGTATTATACTCCAGAGCTGCACTCACTTTTCTGTGTAATCATGTGTAATACATTACTTTCCTTAAACTGATCCTGGTTACATCCGTATTATACCCAGAGCTGCACTCACTTTCCTGGTGCAGTCACGGTTACTACTTTTACTTATTTATCCGTACTGATCCTGATTAAAATGCTGTTTTTATACTCCAGAGCTGCACTCATTTTCTGCTGGTGCAGTCACTGGTACCAGGGGCTCGCTAGGCTGTTTTTTTGGGGGCTCGGGCCCCGAATAAAAAACACCCTTCCCGAGTCTCCCGGGGCTCCAGGCCTCTGCCCTGGGCCTGGACACCGTTGGCCTTCAGCTGCATGTGCTTCCCTGGACGCACCCCACGCTGGGCTTCTGCGGAGCAGGACCGACGCCCCCGCCCCGCAGACAGTGTCGGACCCGCGGGGTCCGCCCAAGCGGGGCCCCCGGGGGTCCCCCCCCAACGTGAGGACCCCCGCGCCCCGTGCGCCTCAGCCGGCAGCGTCGCGATATGTGATGTCATCGGACGTGCCTGTCCTCGGGGCGCACACGCGTCATGGCCGTCCCAGGAGCTGCTGGAGGAAACGGGGCAAAAGAGGACGGAGCGCACTCGCCGGGGGAGTTAAAAAGGTGAGTAGGGAATGTTGTTATTTTTATAGCGTTTTACCTTGCCTCAGTGCCCCTATATACTGCCGTCCCCCCAAAAATGCCTTCCTTTGGGCCCCCATTCCCCTTCCTGTGGCCCCCTATCCCTGCCTTTGGGCCCCCATATACCCCCTCCGTGCCCCAAAATTCCTGGCCTGGGCCCCCCACCCCCCTTTTGGGGCCCCCCATATCCCTGCCTGTGCCCCCCATTTTTACTGCTGTGGCCCCCATATCCCTGCCTTGGGGCCCCCCATATCCCTGCCGTGCCCCCCATAACCCTGCCTGTGCCCCTAAAAATGCCTGCCCTGGCCCCCATATCCCTGTCGTCCCCCATAATGCCCTGCTGGGGGGCCCCCATTTTTTCCCTCTCTGGGGGCCCCCAATCCCTCTCGTCCCCCCCATATCTGCTGTGCCCCCTTTAATGCCTGCCTGGGCCCCCATATTTGCCTGTGGCCCCCCAACCCGGGCCTGTGGCCCCCATATACGCCTGTTGTCCCCCATATACTGCCTGTGTCCCTATATCCCTTTTGCCTGTGGCCCCCTATACTCCCGGTCCCTATATACCTGCTGTGGCCCCCCATATACCGCCTCAGGGACCCAAAAATTCTGCCTCAGTGCCCCTATATACCTTTTGGGGGCCCCTTATACTGCCCCCTTTTCCCCCCATATTACTGCCTTGGCCCCATTACTGCCTAGTGCCCCTATATAGCTCCCCCGTGGCCCCCAAATACTGCCTGTGCCCCCCTATATACTCCCTTTTGGGCCCCCCTTTTTTTACCTGCCGTCCCCCTATATTCCCCTTTTGGGGCCCCCCCAAATATCTGCCTTTTGGGCCTTTAAGCCTGTGGCCCCCAAATTTTTCCCCTGCCTGGGGCCCCCATATACTGCTTCCAGTGCCCTATTTTTACCAAAAACTGGGGGGGGACGTTATACCTAAAATTAAGGGGAGTTGCTGGAAAGTGGGGGAATTTTCAAGAATTTTGTGCCCAAATCCTCAGGGGAGTCTTGGCCGGGAGCAATCAGCATAAAGGGTGTAAAAGGGTGGAAAGAAAAAGGGAAAGGAAAGACGCGATCAGAAAAGAGTCTCCGGGAGTCACAAATTTTAACTGCGTAAAATCACTTATATGTCTCCCGAGCGCTACTTACAACTGTATTACCATTTTCTGGCCCCCCACTGTATGGGCGGTGGTATAGTCTTCGAGCCTTGTACAGCTGTAGTCACATGTGGGGTCGGCAGGATTATTTGATTCCTTATGTGAATAGTTTTGGGTCTTGGTTTTGTGGGGGGAGGGTTTTATAACAACACTTTTGGGGGTAGATTTGTCCATGTATGGGTGTATTTTTGGGGGGACTGTTTAGGGGTATTTTTTTCATAGAAGGTAGGGGTTCAAAAAAAAGAAAAATTTGTCTTGGGTGATTTTTATGCTGACTGCTAGGGAGATGGCGGGAACTGTGGGGGGATGTGAAAAAATTGTGACAGGAACAGAAGGTTTTTTCCTGAAAAAAACATCCGCATACACAATGAGGGGCGTAAAAAAATGTCGTGTGCACCCACCCCTACCCAGAAAAACACAAAGGGGCCCGACCCCCCGGGTTTTTTTGGGGGGGGGAACCCTAGCAACGCCCCTGCTGTGTAATACATTATATTACGGATCCTGTACTTTTTCCGGGGTTGATCCTTATTTATACTCCAGGCTACACTCCTATTCGCTGGTGCAGTCCTGTGTGCATACTTTACTTATCCTGTATTTATCCTGATTTTATACCTGTATTATCTCCAGGCGGCGCTCACTATTCTGCGGTGCAGTCACTGTGTACAACATTATTTACTTTTCCTTTTATGATCCTGAAGTTTAAATCCTGTTTAATCCAGAGCTGCACTCACTATTCTAGGGTGGGCATTTCACGTGTACAACAAAAAAATTTTTCCTGTACTGCCCTGAGTTAGATCCCTTTTTTATACTCCGACTGCATCACTATTCTGCGGGTGCAGTCCGTTTAATACTTTTACAATTATTTCCTGTACGATCCTGAGGTTTC
>JAODAL010021148.1:0-67730 GCA_025379985.1 Phyllomedusa bahiana | reverse complement strand
TCACCCCAAATATATAAAAAATAAAAAAGTACACATATTTGGTATTGCCACCTAGCCTATAAATGTCATGTTATTTAACCTCCATGATGAACGCTGTAAGCAAAAGAAATGCAGAATTGTGATTTTTGTTCTTTCTGCTGCACATAAAACGGAATAAAAAGCAATCAATAAGTCATATAAACCCCAAAGTGGTACCAATAAAAACACTTGTTCGTCCTGCAAGAAATACCGTGAAGCATAGGTATTATTTTACACAATAAAGTGCTCTGGGATAAAAAAAAAATAATATAATATGGATATCACTGCAATCGTATCATCCCACAGAGTAAAACCAACATTTCAAGTATTTTCTTCATCCTTCTCCTAAAACGCAGATTGAAAGTCAATTAAAAACCCATGTCTCCCCTAAAATGGTACCAATGAAAATGTCAACTCATTCCACAAGAACAAGCCCCTACATAGCTGTGTATACAGAAACATAAATAAAGTGATTTTTATTGTGTAATAGCAGTGAAAAATAGATCAAATATATATATATATATATATATATATATATATATATATATTATATATATTATATATTATATATATCATATATATTTGGTATCGCTGTAATTGTGTCGGCCTGCTGAGTAAAGTTAACATGTCATTTGTACCGCATGGTGACCGCTGTAAAAAATAAAAAAAACACTACCAGGATTGCTGTATCTTGTTCAGTCTGCCTACCACAACCCTTGATAAAAAGCAATCAAAGTGTCATATGAACCCTAGAGAACAAGCCCTTAATCAACTAGATAGAGGAAATAAACATGTGGAGTCATTATGGGTAGATACAGGAGCGTAACTACAAGGGTAGCACCTGTGATGGGGCCCGGGCCCCATGGCAGCTGCTAGTGCTTCTTTCACTCTGGTATGTCCGCTCCTGTGCCCGCCGGAAATGAACATAACTGTTCACTACTGGTGGAGTGGAGCGGCGGGGCCTGGTGCATGCAGCCTCTGAACACACGGGCATTATGTCCTGAGCGTTCAAAGGCAGAACTGCCCTGTCTTAGCAGAGCGAAGCGCTTGCTAATATCCTCGATAGGGCTAAGGCCTTAGGCCCCAAACCTACTAGGTGCTGGCCCACAGTGCTGACATGGGCAGCACCATGACATCACATCATTGCACCGCCCGTGCCGAGCAAAGAGGCTGGCTGGGAGCATGTTGCATCATGGGAGCGTGGAGAGAGGTAATTAATGTATGTTATTTTTTTTAACATTAATAAAGCCTATCTAAATCCGGCCTACCTATATAGGGCCCCTGTAGCTATCTAAACCCTGCCTGCCTACCTATGTGGGGTCTCTATAACTACCTTAACCCTGCCTATCTACATACTGTATATGGCCTCTATAACCCACCTAAACCCTGCCTATCTACCTATATGGCCCCCTGTAGGTACTTAAACCCTACCTGTCTACCATATGGGCCCCTATAGCTACTTATTATTATTATTATTATTATTATTTTATTATTTACTTACATTACATAGTTACATAGTTAGTATGGTTGAAAAAAGACACGTGTCCATCAAGTTCAACCAAAGGTGGGGAAAAAGTGGGTGAAGGGAGGGAGACAAGGATTTTAAGCCCAGCCTCCCCACTGGTTAAAGTCCTGAAACCCACAAGGCTCCAGGGGAGACCCCAGCTCTGACCCCAGAGCCACCACCAGCCAGGATCCAGAATTTTACATAGCTACGTACGCATTAATATTCTTTAGTTTTAGGTAGTTATCTAAGAATTTCTGGAAACTCCCAACTGTTCCTGCTGTAACCATCTCCTCAGGCAAGCTATTCCACAGATTTACAGTGAAGAACGCTTTTCTCCTCTGGAGATTGAATCCTTTTCTCTCTAGCCGAAGAGAATGTCCCCTTGTCTTTTGAGGGGGCTTTACATGAAATAATTTTTCCCCATACTTTTTGTAGGGACCATTTATATATTTATATAAATTAATCATGTCCCCCCAAAGCCGTGTTTTCTCAAGACTAAATAAGTTCAATTCTACTAACCTCTCTTCATAACTAAGATGCTCCATTCCCCTTATAAGTTTGGTTACTTTCTAGCTCCATTACATCTTTTCTATAAACTGGAGCCAAGAACTGAACAGCATATTCTAAGTGAGGTCGCACCAATGCTTTATACAGCGGTAGTATTACATCTTGTCCCGCGAGTCCATGCCTCTTTTAATACACACCAATATCCTACTTGCCTTAGAGGCAGCCGATTGACACTGCATGCTGTTTTGTAGTCTATGATCTACAAGAACGCCCAGACCTTTCTCAACAAGCAATTCTCCAAGTTTTTCTCCCCCAAGGACATATGATGCCTGCATATTATTTGTAGCCAGATGAAGAACCTTACATTTATCCACATTGAACCTCGTTTGCCAAGGGGATGCCCAAACATTCAGTGTGTCCAGGTCTGTTTGCAATTTATGAGCATCATCCATTGATTGAACTACCCAACATAGCTTGGTGTCAACTTCAAAAATAGAAACCGTGCTATTGATCCCCTCCACTATATCATTAATAAATATATTAAAAAAAGAGGACCCAATACTGGGCCCTGTGGCACACCACTCATAACTGGTGACCACTCAGAGTAGGAGTCATTTACCACCATTCTCTGAGTACAATCTGATAGCCAGTTTTTAATCCAATTACACACTGTTATTTCTAACCCAATGGGTTCTAATTTACCCAACAAACGCTTATGAGGGACAGTGTCAAATGCCTTTGCAAAGTCTCAAAACACAATATCCCCAGCCGCCCCGCTATCCAGACATCTACTCACCTCTTCATAAAAGCAGATCAGGTTATTTTGACAACTTCTGTCCTTAGTAAAACCATACTGACAATCACTTATGATTTTGCATTATTCCACATATTCTGGTATATAGTCACTTATGAGCCCCTCAAACATTTTTCCCACAACAGATGTTGAGCTTACTGGTCTATAATAACCTGGGCAAGATTTGAGCCCTTTTTAGAAGATGGGAACTACATTTGCCTTGCGCCAGTCTCCTGGCACTATACCAGTCACCAGAAAATCTCTAAATATCATATATGTGGGCACACCAATAACCGAGCTGTGCTCTTTAAGAACTCTTGCATATATGCTATCAGGGCCTGGAGCCTTGTTCACATTAAACTTATTTAACTTGGCTTGGACCATTTCTACACTGAGCCAATCAAGTATAGCAGATGATGTATTAACAGTACTGGCACCACCTACATCTGCACTGGGCCCACCCCCATCAACTGCTTTTTTATCGTTAATGTATACTGAGCTGAAGAATCTATTTAGTACTTCTGCCTTCTCCTGGTCCCCCGTTTGACATATGTCAAACAAGTACAATGGTGACGATAAATGACTAACAACTGATACAGAGGGAGAGAGGACCCTGCCTGTGAAGGCTTACAATCTACAAGGAAGGAGGGATGAGACAGAGGGTGTGGGGCAGATATGTGTGTGGGACAATGTACTGGTGGTGGGGTTATTTTAGGTTATAAGCAATCCTGAGAGATGGGTTTTCAGGTTGCTTTTGAAACTGGTGAAAGTTGGGGAGAGTCTGATGTGTTGGGGTAATGAGTACCTAAACCCTGTCTGACTGCTTATAAGGTGCCTATACCATACCTAAACCCTGCTTGCCTACTAATATGACCCCTATAACCCACCTAAACCCTGCCTATATTGCCCCCTATAGCTACCGAAACCCTGCCTGCCTACCTATGTGGCCTCTATAGCCTATCTAAGGCCTGCCTGCCTATTTGGGGCCCCTATAGCCTATTTATCTACCTACTTATGTGGGTCCCACCTATAGCCTATCTAGCTAGCTACCTGGGGCCCACCTACAGCCAACCTGCGGTCCACCTACTTCCTACTTAGCTACCTGGGGCCTACCTACAGCATACCTACCTACCTGTAGCCTACCTACCTAATTGAGACCTGCCTAACTACTGCCTACCAACCTAGGACCAATCTACCTACCTACCTACCTGGGGCTTAAGTACTGCCTACCCACCTATCTGGAGCCTACCAACCTACTTATATAGGGCCTACCAACCTATCTAATGGGGGTCTACCTGGTAACATGATTCTGAGGGGTACAGGCCATTGCGGGGTGAATCCTCTGTTGCTCCCCTCCCTTCTAGGAGACTTTGTCTATAAGCTATGGCCTGTACCCACTCTGTCACCTCTTAGAAGTTTGTACAAAGGTGGGGAGCAGGGAGTGAGGTGCTGGAAAAGTGAGGATTCTAAGATATTTGTGTCCAAATCTGCAGGGACGAGTGGTGGCCAGAAGTCATCATGGTGGTCTAGACCAGATGCAGAACAAAAGGGAAAGTCAATAACTCAGTAGAGAAACGGCACCTGTGAGTCACAAGATGTAACTGAACTGTAATCACTTATATGTCTGCAGAGTCTGTGTACACATATGTATCTACAACTATATGGTCACTGTATGGAGATAATATACAGTCTGCAGAGTCTGTGTACACATATCTACAACTATATGGTCACTGTATGGAGATAATATACAGTCTGCAGAGTCTGTATACACGTATCTACAATAAATTTACATTTTGTCAAGGAGCCACAAAAACATTGAATTTTAGGAAGACTAATTTTAATCTGCTTAGAGAGGCCCTTAACTGCATTGACTGGGACAAGGTCTTTAAAATAAATGGACAGATAATAAATGGGAGATCTTTGAAATCACTCACTGTGAGAGGTACATACTTTATGGAAATAAAATGACTAGAAACAGGAAAAAAAACAATGGTGATCAACAGAGATGTAAAGGAGGCAATAAATAATAAAGTGTTTAAGCTACTTAAACAGGAGGACAGTGAAAAGGCACTAAAAATCTATAAGGAAAAAAGGAAAATATGTAAAAAAATGATAAAGACAGCAAAGCTGGAGACAGAAAGGCAGATTGCCAAAGAGTAAAGCTTACCCCCAAAATATTTTTAACTACTGTATATAGATCTTAAAAAGATTAAAACTGAAAGTGTTGGCCCTTTGAAAAGAAGTGAAGGAGGTATTGTAGAGGGTGATGAGGAGAAAGTAAATTAATTTTTTTTTTATCTCCAATGTATTTACCTAGGACAATGACATTCCTGTTGATGGACAGAGGTATAGGGTAAACCCCACCTTAAAGGTGTCTTGACTAACCCAGGAAGAAGTGCAGCGCCACCTTAAGATTAAAATAGACAAATCACCAAGTACTGATGGTATACACCTCCATGTCCTAAGGCAATTAAGGAATCTGACAGATATGCCCCTATTCTTAATATTTATGGACTGTATAATAACCTTGTATGTCCCAAAGGATTGGTGTATAGCAAATGTGGTGCCAATTTTCAAAAAGTGATCCTATAGGCCGGTAAGTTTAACCTTTGTTGTAGGTAAATTGTTTGAAGGTTTTCTTAGAGATGCTATCCTGGAGTATCTCACTGAAAATAAATTTATAACGCCGTTCCAGCATGGGTTCATGAAGGATTAGTCAGACTAATCTCATCAGCTTCTATAAGGATGTTAGTTCTAGACTGAATCGGGTGAGGCACTGGATGTCAGATTTTTCTAAAGCATTTGATACTGAGCTACATAAAAAGTTGGTAAGTAAAATGAAAGTGCTTGGACTGGGGGAAAATGTGTGCAAGTGGGTAACTGGCTCAGTGGTAGAAAACAATGACACTACACAGGGGGAACTTGATCTAAAGGCAGCTGGGACCATAGTCACCAAGAAAACCAGTGGTAACACATTACACCGTAATGGTTTAAAATCCTGCAGTGGCTGCAAGGTCCCCCTGTTCAAGAAGGCACATGTGCAGACCCATCTGAAGTTTGCCAATGAACACCTGGATGATTCTGTGAGTGATTGGGAGAAGGTGCTGTGGTCAGATGAGACACAAAGTTAGCTCTTTGGCATTAACTCAAATCGCCGTGTTTGGAGGAAGAGAAATGCTGCCTGTCACTGAAAGAACACTGTCCCCACTGTCAAGTATGGAGGTGGAAACATTATGGTTTTGTGGTATTTCTCTGCTAAAGGTACAGGACTACATCACTGCATCAATGGGAGAATGTATGGAACCATGTACTGTAAAATCCTAAGTGACAACCTCCTTCCCTCTGCCAGGACATTAAAAATGGGTCGTGGTTGGGTCTTCCAGCAAGACAATGACCCAAAACATACCGCCAAGGCAACAAAGGAGTTGCTTAAAAAGAAACACAAGAGTGGCCTAGAATGTCTCCATACTTTAATCCCATAGAAAACATACAGATGTAGCAGAACTAAACAGAACAGATATTGCACCGTGATATCATGGCACAGAATGTTATCTCAACTTTTTCAATGCTTTTCAATGGCCTTTGTTTACAGATCAGAGCAGATAACACGAAAAGCCATGATATCACGGTCAAGCTGTACTATGCTACATCTGTATGGGGGGACTTGAAGCTGAGGGTTGCCAAGCGACAACCTCAAAATCTTAATGATTTAGAGATGAGCTGCCAGGAGGAGTGGACCAAAATTTCTCCTGACATTTGAGCAAATCTCATCATCAACTACAGTAAATGTCTGACTGCTGTGCTTGCCAACAAGGGTTTTGCAACCAAGTATTAAGTCTTGTTTGCCAGAGGGATCAAATACTTATTTCTCACACAAAATGCAAATAAATTTATATAATTTATATAATGTGATTTTCTGGATTTTATTTTTTATATTCTGATCTCTCGATGTTAAAATTAACTTACCCATAAAATTATAGACTGCTCATGTCTTTGCCGTGAGCAAACTTACACAATTAGCAAGGGATCAAATACTTATTTCCTTCACTATATATACATACTCTATACATTGTTAATGTGGTAAATGACTATTCTAACTGCAACCGTCTGGTTGTTAATGAAATATCTAAATAGGTGTATAGAGGTCCATTTCCAACAACCATCACTCCAGTGTTCTAATGGTACATTGTATTTGCTAACTGTGTAATAAAGCTATTGGATATTTTGAACACCCTTGAAAACCCTTGTGCAAGTATGTTAGCACAGCTGAAAACAATTTTGCGGATTAGAGAAGCTATAAAACTGACCTTGCTTTGAGCTAGTTGAGAATCTGGAGCATAACATTTGTTGGTTCGATTAAACTCACAAAATGGCCAGAAAAAGAGAACTTTCATGTGAAAGAGGCAACTCCAGGATGCTGGCCTTCAGGGCAGAGTGGCAAAGAAAGAGCCATGTCTGAGACTGACTAATAAAAGGAAAAAATTAATATGGGCTAAAGAACACAGACATTGGACAGAAGAAGATTGGAAAAAAGTGTTATTGACAGACGAATCAACATTTGAGGTGTTTGGATCACACAGTAGAACATTTGTGAGATGCAGAACAACTGAAAAGATGCTGGAAGAGTGCCTGACGCCATCTGTCAAGCATGGTGGAGGTAGTGTTATGGTCTGGGGTTGCTTTGGTGCTGGTAAAGTGGGAGATTTGTACAAGATAAAAGGGATTTTGAATAAGGAAGACTATCACTCCATTTTGCAATGCCATGCCATACCTTGTGGACAGCGCTTGATTGGAGTCAATTTCATCCTGCAACAGGACAATGACCCAAAGCTCACCTCCAAATTATGCAAGACCTATTTAGGGAAGAAGCAGGCAGCTGGTATTCTATCTGTAATGGAGTGGCCAGCACAGTCATCAGAGCTCAACCCCATTGACCTGTTGTGGAAGCAGCTTGACTGTATGGTACGCAAAAAGTGCCCTTCAAGCCAATCCAACTTGTGGGAGGGGCTTCCAGAAGCATGGGGTGAAATTTCTCCAGATTACCACAGCAAATTAACAGCTAGAATGTCAAAGGTCTGCAATGTTGTAATTACTGCAAAGAGAGCATTCTTTGATGAAAGCAGTCTGAAGTAGAAAATTATTATTTCCAATAAAAATCATTATTTCTAACCTTGTCAATGTCTGGACTATATTTCTATTCATTTTGCAACTCATTTGAAAGTATGAGTTTTCAGTGAAAACAAAAAATTTTCTGGGTGACCCCAAACTTTTGAACGGTAGTGTATATATATATATTATATATATATTATATATATATATATATTAATATATATATATATATATATATATATATATATATATATATATATATATTTATATATATATATATATATATATATATATATATATACATACATGCATATATATATACATACACATATACATACACACACACACATATATATACTTTGAAAGCACAAAATCTAGTAAAGCTTTTTCCACTTATACTTACTAAGTAGTTCCCACACACTATACTCCAGCCTTTTAATGGATTTATTCCTTTGTATGACCTACGTGCAATGCGAGAAATGCAGGATTCAAACAATTTCTCAATAGCATAAAATGGAACTCTCTGGATGACCCTTATATCCAAGGCTTTTAAGGCTATTACTAGTAAAAATGTTCCTTTAAATACACTGTTGGATCTCTCTGTAATAAAGCATAATATTTTCCATGCATTAAGAGACTGTGGCACATTGATGAAAATGAGTCATGATTAGTGTTGAGCGATTATTATCGACAAAGTTGAAATGGGCACAGTTTTTATGATCAAAATTTTTAGATCATGCGATAATTTAGGTTAAAATCTGTGTATCATCTATTAAGATTGCGCCATTTTCGGAGCTTCCTGTAATTTTGGCGGCCAGCAAATCAGATTACAGAATAGAGTAGGGTGAAATGTGTGTGCGACGTCATGACTGGGATGTATATGGTTGCGATTGGTTGGAAAAATCACTTGACCTCGTTTTACATAGAACAGCCCTTCCTGTTCATGATCAGTTGTCTCTCAGCGTCTCATAGCATTTAGGACGTGCGCTCTGCCTGTGTCCAAACAGCCCAGCGAAATTATTCTATTTCTTCACAGAGAAAGCTCTACTGTTAGCTGTGATCCTTACAACTTAGTTAGATCAGAGATTGGAAGATTTTATGTAGTTAGGTAGAGAATTTTAAAGGAGCATCTACCGCTGTAAAGTCACGGGGAGAAGCGGGTGGGGGGGGGGGGGCGTGGGAGCAAACAGACAAGCTCTATAAAGAATACTGGATAAAGTTCACCAAGACTTAGTGTTGACATTGCACTGCAATAGCTTTATTATTAACAGTTTTCTATTGAAATATTTCCTGGATATTGGGCAGCCTGAACTTATATTAGGATACACATCTTTTCTAGTAACTGCAGGTCTCTTTGTTAGGTGCAAAACTCCACTTTTATTATCAGTATACATTTCAGATAGGTGTTCTTTTTCAATTTTTGCCCATTCTAGCTTTGTTGATATAGCCACCTTGCAGTTAAATTAGAATCCAGCAATTCTGTAGTCAGCACAGGTTGATAGGTGCCAAAAATACCTTTTATTATCCGATACATTACAGATAGGGTGTTTTTTCATTCTTTTGCGCACTACAGCTTTGTTCATTGAGGCACCTTGCACTTAAATTTGAATACAGCAATTTTGTAGTCACAACAGGTGAATTGAAAGGAGCCAAAAATACCTTTTATTATCCGAATACATTACATATACATGTTTTTTGCACTTTTGCCCAGTCCAGATTTGTTGATAGAGCCACCGTGCGGTTAAGTTTGAATCCAACAATTCTGTAGTTACCACAGGTGAATTGATAGGTGCCAAAACATACCTTTTATTATCCGAATACATTACAGATACGTGTTTTTTCACTTTTGCGCACTACAGCTTTGTTCATTGAGGCACCTTGCACTTAAATTTGAATACAGCAATTTTGTAGTCACAACAGGTGAATTGAAAGGAGCCAAAAATACCTTTTATTATCCGAATACATTACAGATACCTGTTTTTTGCACTTTTGCCCAGTCCAGACTTGTTGATAGAGCCACCATCCAGTTAAATTTGAATCCAACAATTCTGTAGTTACCACAGGTGAATTGATAGGTGCCAAAAAATACCTTTTTTATTATCCGAATACATTACAGATACGTGTTTTTTCACTTTGGCGCACTACAGCTTTGTTCATTGAGGCACCTTGCACTTAAATGTGAATACAGCAATTTTGTAGTCACCACAGGTGAATTGAAAGGTGCCAAAAATACCTTTTATTTTCCGAATACATTTCAGATACGTGTTTTTTCACTTTGGCGCAGGCCAGCTTTGTTGATAGATCTACTTTGCAGTTAAATTTGAATACAGCAATTTTGTAGTCACCACAGGTGAATTGATAGGTGCCAAAAAATACCTTTTATTATCCGAATACATTACAGATACGTGTTTTTTGCACTTTTGCCCAGTCCAGATTTGTTGAAGAGCCACCTTGCAGTTAAATTTGAATCCAGCAATTGTGTAGTTACCACAGGTGAATTGATAGGTGCCAAAAAATACCTTTTATTATCCGAATACATTAGAGATACGTGTTTTTTCACTTTGGCGCACTGCAGCTTTGTTCATTGAGGCACCTTGCACTTAAATGTGAATACAGCAATTTTGTAGTCACCACAGGTAAATTGAAAGGTGCCAAAAATACCTTTTAATATCCGTATACATTTCAGACAGGTGTTTTTTTCACTTCTGGTCAGTCAAGCTTTGTTGATACTTTGCAGTTAAATTTGAATCCAGCAATTTTGTTTTGATTTGAGGGATTTGAGAATAGCTGTGATTTGCCGTCTTTTAATAATAGACTTTCCAAAACTCTTCCATACCTTCTCAAATTTTTATATTTCTGAACATGGAGCGAAATTCAGGTGGTAAGCGAGCAAAGAGGGGGTAGGACATGGAGGTAGAGGTACGAGAGAAGGTGCTCCTTCCAGTGCTGGCGACAACACGCATGCCAGCGGATCGTCAGTTGCAGGACCGTCAGGCCTGTCATCGCTGGGTCAGGGCCCTGTGAATCTCAGTAATGAACAGGGTCGCCAATCTGTCCTTCAGTGGTTAATGCAACCTGCATGCAGCAGTCTTACCTCCTCGTCCTCCCAGTCACGGCCACAAATGTCGTCATCAGCATCATCAGCATCCGTCCAACATGAAGCAGCCCAAATGTCAACTCGTGTACCCACCACTGTGGATAATCCATTTTCTGAAGACCTCTTTGATGACAAAATGCAGTTGGGGTCAGAAGGCATGTTAAAAGATCAAGAGGCCAAAGAGGATGATTTTCTCTGCTCTGACGCCCAGTTACTGATGCCATCAGAGGAGGAGAAGGAAGCCGGTCAATCGGCAAAAATTTTGGGCGGTCGGCAACGCCTTGCAGTCCCTCTTGCTTTTAGCCCGCAGCTCCTGGATGCAGAATGTCAGGATGACGAAGTCACCTGTGTTGATGAGGATGATGGCGACATTGCGGATCCAACATGGTCTTTTCAGCAGAACTTGCTTGCGAGCGCTTCATCACTGGACGAGGAGGAAGACGATGGGATAGTGTCAGTACGGGTTCCGCCTCAAAAAGGGAGAGGGCGGTCGCAGAAGTCCGCTGATATGATTCCGCCAGCCACGGTCAGCGCAAACCCCGCTCCTAGCTTATCGCCGTCAAAAAGATCCAGGACCTCTCAAGACTGGGCCTTCTTTGAGCAAGCCTCTGATTCACCCAGCGATGTCATATGCCGCCTTTGCCGGAAACGCAAAAGTAGAGGCAAGAACCTTAGGTGGTTAACCACCACCAACATGTCTAGTCATATGCAGCGAATGCATGAGTTGAAATGGAGGCAACACTTAGCCAAAAAAGGCCGGACCGACGCCGGGCCTCCAACCACTGTCACACCCTCTGTCTCCGCCTCCTCCTCCGCCACCACCAAGCGTTCCTCAGCTGCCCATGTCTCTCAGAGTCATGATCAGGGATCAGCCTCCGCTTCAGCCTCCACCGTCGCCCGAGTACCACCAGCACCACCAGAGACCCATCCTACCCCTTCTCCTCCCGCCAGTTTGAGGACCTGCACCCCGTACAGCGGCCAGTCTAGCAGCCATATGTATACTTGCAGTTATATGCCAAGACTCAGTGGTATAATTTCACCATTAATCTTCCTTTATTGCATAAAAAACATTGCCATACTATTTTAGTTTTAGGCTTCTGTTATACAAAAAGTTACTACCGTAACAATAGTAGTGTGTCACAAAACTAGTAGGCATTACCTTAAACAAGCGCTCTGCAAGGCGTCAGATAGATAGGAGTAACTTAGACAACCGGGCCGAACGCTGCAAGTGTGCAACGTTTCAGAGGACACTCCCTTTTTTTCAAGCATCGCGTTGGGGGACCCTTTCCCTCCTTAAAACCCATGGAAATTTAAACCCCTATAATGTTCCCATTTATTTTAAAAAAAATTTTAAAAATTTTATTTTTCATTCGCCCTTTTAGGACTTCTAGAGTCGAGGTTAACATCCAATTCCGTTTTTTTTTCCCTCAACAATTGTACTCTAATGCTTTCCGATTCTTTTTCCTTAATCCCTTAAAGGCCCCAAAACCACCTGGTTTGTTTCTTTGTGGCGATACTAAAAAAAGGTGTCTAGCCACAGAATTTCACCTAAAATTTTTTGGGGTTACCCCTTCTTTTTTTTTTTTTGTTTTTGTTTGTCCTGTTTGCTGACTTATGTTCATTGATACGCAGTCTAAGCTTCTAGCATTTTTTGTCCCACATATATTCGCCCAAGGGGCACTTAAACATGTAAATGACTGTTTTAGATTAAAAATTGTTTAAAACCCCTTAGGGGAAATCCCTTATGTCCTCTCGGGGGGATGTCTTATTTCTGCCCCTTTGATGAGGGGATAAACTTTTTTGGAAAACATTTTTTAAAAACGGGGAAAAAATTTCCCCTTTTTTTCTGGACGTAATACATTCTGTCTAGGTCTTTGTTTTTTAAATATCAGATGCTTTGTTTTTTGTCCCCCCAATTTTTGGGCCCTTTTTTGAAAATGAACTTGGGTTTGTTTTGCAACAAATTTTCCAATTTTTTCTTTCATTCTGTAAAAATTTTTCCAATTTTTTCCAAAACACTTTTTTTTAATCATTTTAAAAAGGGTTGGTCTTTATTTAAAATTTTAAAAAAACTTTTTCTTTTTCTCCTTTTTTTTTTCCCCAATTTCTTTCTGTTTCAACAATTCATCCCTCGGTTTTCTTCAAAACCCTTTTGCCCCACTTTTTGATTTCCCGTCTCATCATAGCCTCTTTCAACGAATTTTTTTTATTAAATTTTTTCTAGATGTAGTATATAAATCATCTGTTGGGCATATTTTGTTTGGCCAACGAATTTACCTTTGGGAAATGCCCTTAAAGGGGGCTGGGGGGGGATGGGTAACCCGTTCTTATGAAAGAACATTTTTTTACTTTTTCCCCTTTTTTTTTTTAAAAAAGCTGAGTTGTGAAACCATAGTGATTTTTTGTACTTCCCCCATCAAGGTATTGTATGCATTTCGCCTCTTTTATCCGGTTTAACTGGATGAGAGGTTCCCGTTTAATTTTAAAAATTATCAAGCGGGCTTCTGTTTCCCCCCCACATCAAACATTACATCGTCCAAAGTATTCATCCACTTCCGATTTTACTAGAGAAACCCCATTACATACAATATTGATTTTTCAAAAAACCCATCATGTAAAAGGTTTTGCCCCAATAGGTGCTGTCGGTGACCCCCTTGTACTCCCTGGGTGTTACAAGTATAGTTGGGATTCAAATCTAAAAAAAAAATTTTTTGTAAGAATTATTTCCAATTGCCTAAGAAAACCCAATTTAAAGAGGGTACTTTAGTGTCGGATCTTCCCCGTAGGGGCTCGCGAAGGCTTTCCCATGGGCCCCTTTAAATGGATGTTTGTATAAAAAAGTTTTTATGTCAAATGGCCAAAAAGGTCACCTGCATAGCATTATTGGGGGGGGAGTGTTTGAGAAATTGACCCGTGTCTTTGAGAAAATGTGGATCCCAAAACAATCTGTTTTTTGATAACTGTCCACAAAAATCGCTAAAGGGGTTCCTAATGGAGTTAAAACCCGGGGGGACTATTGGCCTTCCCCGGGGGGGGGTGTTTTTAAAAATTTGTTTTATTTTTTGGGGACAAGGTAAAAAAATGGGTATGCGGGGGATTCCCTTAAAGAGGATTTTTTTTTTTGCTCTGATAGACGTTTTTGTGAAAATGGTTTTTTTTAGGTATTTTTGGGATAAGATGTTGTTTTTTCCATAGTAGGATCCCTGTCTTAGGGAAAATATACATTTCTATCCATTAAATTTTAAATTTTGCCTCATCTATTTTACTTTTACGATTCTCAAAAAAAATTGCCCCCCCCCTTTTTCTGCTTTTTTTAAAAAAAACACTTTCTTTTTGTTGTTAATTTTTTTAAAGCTACCTTTTTCCTTTTTGTTAGATTGTCATGTCTATGTGCCCCTGGTTTCTGTGCCCAGTGACCATCCCGTGAGTTTTTCTTTCTTAACTGTTTGTTTTAAAAACTTCTTGGCATTGCATCTTAAATCTGGTTTTAAAAACCCCTTTTGCCCCTTAATTTTTTTGGGAAATTTACGGTCTTCTCCCTTTCTTTATACCTTTGTTGGAAAAATTTTTTTAATTCTAGCATTTTTACAAAAAATTTTTAAAAGTCCCCCTGGGAAAAACAAAAGGGGTTAGTGGGAAAAAACCCGGGAAAAAATTTGGGCCTTTGTTAAATTCAGAAAAATTGGGTTCGGGGCAAAAATTTTTTTTCCCAAAATTTAAATTTTAAACCAATAAAACCCTTTTTTTTTTTTTTCTTTGGTCTCCCGGGCTTGTGGGCCCTTTTTTTTTTCCTGGGGAATCTTCTTTTCCTCCACCATGGGACCCCCATTCCCTTCTCTTCTTTTGGGGTTTTGAGATCCCTCTAAAAAATCCCCAAGGTTTCTGTTGTTTGATTTCCCTTTTTTCCCCCCCCCCCCCTTTTTTGCCCCCCCTTTGGGGGTTTTTAAAGGGGCCCTTTTAGGGTTTTAGGGTGCCCTTATTTTGTTACCATTCTTTTTTGTCTAGATGTTTTCCCGGATTTTTCGTTTTTTTTGAGGGGTTTTCTGCCCGGTTTTAAAAACGGGCCATGCAGATACCTTCATGTCACGTTCGAACTTTTTCAGGGTTTTTTTTGGGTTTTGGGTGGAAATTTTGAACTTATCTATATCGTTTTTTTTCTTGTTGGGTTGGTTTTTTAATTGCCTTTTTTTTGGGGGCTTGGGTTTTTTTTAATTCTTCCTCTATTGTATTCACCTCTTTTTTTAAAAATGATGAGTGGGGGGGGGTTTATGCTGTATTGTAAAATACTTTAAATCCAAAAGGGTATCTTTTTTCTTAGCGCAAAACCGCCGGGTCCTTATATTTCATTTTAAACAGGGGAGTAATATTGATTGCGCGGTTTTCCCTTTAAACCCTTGGTTTTTCTTAGTTTTAAAGTATTCGGTCAAAGTTTTTGCATGCAAAGTAAATTGATTTCCTTTTTTTTGTGCTTCCAGACGCTTAGCATGTTTTCCCCCTTTCCTTAAACCCTTTGGGCCCCAAAAAGACCTATTGCGGGGCCTGTTTCAAAGATCTCTGTCCCTTCGAATCAGAGAAAAAAAAGCATGTCGGCCCGGTTTGTCAGTGATTTTAGTAAATCCCAAAGACTTTTTTTTATTTTAGTCTTCTATTTCGGCGGGTTTGGGAGTAATAGCCCAAAAATCAAAAAATTTCCGCTATTCCCTAAGAATGTGAACACACAATATTGAGCCTTTTAATGGAAAGGCTCCCATTTTCCCAAAATTCATATGTATGATGCATTTTTTTGCCAAAACTCAAAAGGTATAAATTTCCCCTTAATCTTCCCTTTTTTGCATAAAACCCAAAGTTTTTAGTTTTAGGCTTCTGTTATACAAAATTTTCTACCGTAACAATGTGTTGTGTCACAAAAACTTAGGCTTACCTTTAAAAAGCGCTCTGCAAAGGGGTCAGATGATAGGAGTACTTGACAACCGGGCCGAACGCCGCAAGTTGCAACGTTTCGAGGACACTGCTCCGTTTTCAAGCATGGCCCTTTTAGTGATCCCTTCCTCTTAATATCCATGGTAAATTAAACCCTATAATGTTCATCTATTTTTTAAAAAAAATTTAAAAAAGGGGTACAATGGGGTCACCGACAGCACCTAGTGTGGCAACTGTACAGGTTCCCCTTAGGGGTTTCTTTCTGTGAACTTAAAACTTATTTACATGTTTAAGTCCCCCCGGGGTCGAAAATATGTGGGACAAACTGCTTTTGAAGCATTAGACTGGTATCAATGAAATAAGTCAGCAATCAGGACATACAAAAACAAAAAAGAAAAAGAAGAGGATACCTCAAAAAGTTTTGGTGAGAATTCTGTGGCTAGACACTTTTTTGAGTATCGCCACAATGTATCAGATCTCAGGTGGTGTGTGCTTGAAGGCATTAAGGAAAATGAATCGGAAGCAGTTAGAGTACAATTGTTGAGAAAAGAAACGTATTGGATTTTTTAAAATAGATGTAACATTATAGGGTTAATTACCATGTGATATATAAGGAGGAAGGGATCACTCAACGCGCATGCTTGAAAACGGAGTCAGTGTCCCTGAAACGTTGCACACTTGCGGCGTTCGGCCCGGTTGTCTAAGTTACTCCTATCTATCTGACGCCTTGCAGAGCGCTTGTTTAAGGTAATGCTTACTAGTTTTGTGACACACTACTATTGTTACGGTAGTAACTTTTTGTATAACAGAAGCCTAAAACTAAAATAGTATGGCAATGTTTTTTATGCAATAAAGGAAGATTAATGGTGAAATTATACCACTGAGTCTTGGCATATAACTGCATGCATACATATGGACTTTGGGAAAAGAGGGGAGCTCTTTCCTATTACAAGACTCATATATCTGTGTGTTCACATTCTTACGGAATAGCGGTAATTCTTTGATTATTGGACAATTACTCCCTATACCGCCGAAATAGAAGACTAAAATAACAAAATGTCTTTTGAGGAGTTAGCTAAAATCACTGACAACCGGGCCGACATGCTTTCTTTCTCTGATTCAGAACGGACAGAGATCTTGAAACAGGTCCAGCAATCAGGTCTTGATTGGGACCAAATGGTTAAGGAGAAGGGGGTTAACTATCCTAAGCATCTGGAAGCTGAAACAGAATTGAATATAAGTTTGATAGTTTGATAATCATTTTAATTTATGGCTTCCATCTTGTCTTCTTCAATCTTTATTCTTTGTGTACTCTTCTGTTTGAATTTCTGACTGGGAAATAAAAGGGAAATTTTTTCTTTTCCCGCTCACATCATAAGATTGGGTCTAAGAGGCCTTTGGTCTGACCGGGGCATTTAAATTTAACAGGTCATAGCGTGCTTATTTAAGGTTATTAATTAGTGTAAATGAGGCAAAATGTCAGAGTTTTTCATTTTTATTTTTTGGTAGTTTGGGAGGTGTCATGTTTTAATAAAAAAAATTTGATTTCTTTACATTAAGACACTGATTGGTTTGAAACCTAAAACTTATCCCTTTTACTTATTTTTTGATTGGTTTTGAAATTTATCCCTTTACCTTTTTTCTGTTGATCACCCCTATCCCCTTTAAAAAACATGCAGCCCATAATAAAGAAATTCTAATCTTTTGAATAGAACACAGTGCATTGTTATGTTTGAAGGCCCGGGGGAGCCAGAGGGGTTTGCTAAGAAAGGATATCTCATCATTTTGGTCCCCGTGCCCGGGATCAAAAAAACCTATCCCCAAAGGTGAAGAACGGGATGCGAAAGCAAACCCCTTTGTTTGAGAACGGGTCTTTGCCGTTTGGAAAAAAAAAAAATTTGACAAAAACAAATCCATGGATTCTCTGCAAAAAGGTGTTGGACCCTGTAATCGTTTGTGAGTGATGGGGTTTCTCTATTTTTTTCCCCCCTCTCCCACGCCCCCAACGTATAAATTTGGGTTTTAAATATTTTAGCTTTAAAGTTTTATAGAGTTGTAAAAGTTGAGGTTCAATAAAAAATTTGCCCAAATTTGCAGTGTTGCTTTAAAAGTAAAATTAAGTTATTGTTTTTTACTAAAATTTTGGTTTTGTTGTTTTGTACCCAGTGTTTTTTTTGGTTTGGGTTTTTTGGTTTTGTTTTCCCTGGTTTTTTTTTTTAGGGCGGCTCCCCAAGCGGTGAAAATTTTTAGTTTACTTCATACGGTTTTGGGTTTCATTGTGAAAGCCCATTAATTGTTGCAAATTGTCTTTTTTTGTTGCTTTTTTTTTCCTTTCTATTTTTGGTTGTATATATGCGTTTTTTTTGCACATGAAATTTCCTGTTTTGTTAGAATAACTTTTTACTATAATAAGTTTTGCATAAAAGTAGAATTTTTACATTTCATTTGAGAATTGTCTTTGGGTTTTTGTATGATTACAAAAAGGTCCCGGGGGACAATCGCCACATGCTTTTTTAAAGTAATATAAAAAAGTGTCCATGAGAAAGGGAAGTGCCCATTAAAGGGGGTATTATGGGGCTATAAATTTTTGGGTTTTTGTCCATCTGACGGGGTTTGGGTACAAAATTCCCTTTGGTTAAAAAGGGGACTTCTTTAAAACAGGGGGAATGTGTCATAAACTTGCAAAAAGAAAAGCCCTGATGTGCCCCAATAGGAATAAGTACACCCAAATATCCCGGGGAAGTCCTATGCCCTATGCTAAAAATATAGGGGGTAGACATACATCTTTTTTGGGAGTAAATGGGGTTTGTGTATACCGGGTTTTTACCTCAAGAAGGTACAGGGATTTAGAACATTACAGAAGATAGTTCTTGTTGTAAAAACAAAAGAAATTGAAAGGTTTTGAAAATTTGGATGGGTTTGAAGCCAAAAACGCAGCTGTTAGCTTCCGGGGACACCTCAGAGAACACTGCCAAGCCCATCATTAACACCACTGCCCACTGTTTCACCTTTTGTTTATACACCAAAACCTTAAAGATGGTGGTCCCAGAAAAAAAAAAAAAAGTTTTGAAAAACCCAAAAAGCTAATGAACATTGTAGTGAGGGCTGAGATAAACATTTTTAAAATGTTAAAGTACAGAGCTTTGCGGTCTAAAATTAAAGAGGGGGGGCCCTTTTACAGTGGGCACTCGCTAAAGATGCTTCAAGAAACCCTGACACCAGCCCCTCTCAAGAGCAGAACTTCATTGAAAACCCCCCAAAACATCAATAGTGCTTTTGCGGGTTAAAACCTGACCTCCCTAGGTCTTCCCCCCCGTTAACTCAGGTAACCCCAAAGTGCCCCATTTAGGGAAAATCTCTGAAGGGGGGCCAAAGGAGCTGTTTTTTCACCCATCAAAGAGAAGACACAACAAAAGGAGTTTGCCCTTCAATTACGGGAAAATTTACACCCCAAATTGCAAAAAAAACATAAGCATCATACGTTCACTTACATCCCCGCATATGAAATACAGGTACCTAGTCCCCTTTAATAGGCCAGGATACACACAGTTTGACATTTCAAACATATTAAGGGAGGGGGGAACAACGTAGAAAAAGGGGTTAGAAAAGAAATGAAAAAATACCAGTAACGTTAGGCCCAGGATATTGAAAAAATTTATTAAAACCTTTTTTTTCACATCAAAAAAGGGCCAATCGGGATGAAAGGGTCCAGAGACGAAATCTGATAGTGGAAAAAATCCTTTTTCACGGGAATTTTTTTTATTTTATTGTACACTAATATTATGGTTTTTTTTCTCTTCCAGGAACTAAGTGGCAATCATAAGCGTTTTTCCTACTAGATACAGAAATCAAAAATTAAAATTTTGTCTCTATTAACACTTTTTTTTTCTTCCAGTACACAAAGGACCAAACGCCATAGATGTAATTTGGAAAAAGGGCAAACCTATTTTTTTAGTACACATTGCCCACACTAAGCCGCATTACAACTATACCTTCCCCGTCATTCATTAAATCATTTCAGTAGATCCCCATACCCTTTTTGGGAAAATGTTTTTTTGGGGGCAATCTCGCTTGGGTGCACCATCTTTTGCACCTTAGATAAACATTCAATATAGGCTACACTTGAGAATACAAGGACGCTGTGTACCTGCTGTATGCGGGATTGGGTTTAAATTGATCCCCAGCAAAGGAAAAACCCCATAACAGTTTTCTAAAGTATTGTTCAATACTAAAAAAAAAAAAAAAAAAAAACCAACCCACAATCCCCTGGGAATATAAAATTCACGGAGGTGGGGAAGATGGGAAAACACCCCAAAAAATACACATTGCTTTGTAAATCCATTTTCCACATACAAAAACCCCTAAAGTCCCCTTTTGGAAAGGCTGAATTGAATAGCTTTACGGACACAAGCTCTGCTTGAATTTTTTTTGCAGACTACGGAACAAAGTTTTCCCTGTTTAAAAAATTAAGAGATTAAAGAGGGGTGATTTTAAAATTGGGAAACCACTCCCTTTACACCGGGCCCACAGATACCTACAATCAGACATAGTAGCGTTGTAAAATTTGTCCTTTCCATGAATGAACAGGACTGAGATGTTTTGGGAAATTGGTGGGTTTTACTGTTATTAGTGTTTAAATTTGCACTTTTTGGGGAACAAAACCAAAGATTCTGTGGCTGAACCTTCCATACATTGACGAGACCAGAAAGGCTGTTAAAGAAGTTAAAAAATTGTTTCTCCTCTCACCCCTGGGGGGCTCTGGGCCTATTTGAAACACAAACCCCTTCCCACTTGTTTTGCCTTAAAGTCAAAGGACATGCAAAAAGTTTGTGTTTAAACCCCCCAATAGTTTGTTTGCTGCAGGGGTAAAGTTAAAAACCCCAGTGGGGGGAGTTGTAGAGAGAGAATCCCTGCATCCCTTAGGCCTTTGGGCTTTTTTCTTTGGGTCTTTTAAAGAAAACCCTCCCGGGATTTTTTGGTAAATTTTTTGAATGTCTGGGTTTAAAATTTCGGGTGTTATACCCCTAAATTTTGTCACGGGCCCCAAAATTCGCTAGGTGGGAGCCTTTTCTCCTCCAGCCTAGTCAAACCCAAACATCCACCACCTGCACAGGGCTTTGAAGGGAACCTTGTTATTTTGTTGCCCAAATGGGTCGGGAAGAGGGGGAGTGAGTCAGAGAGGGGCCTTTTGACAATTTGAGGGGGCGGAGCCCAATAAAAACGGGCCGGGGCCCGTTTTTAAGGGAAGAAATTTAAAAGAAATTAAAAAAAAATTTTGAGAACCCAGATTTAGTTACTTGCAACCCTGGGAGTTGTCTAAAAGGAAAGACTTACACTTTTCCCCCTGATTTATTTTTTTTGTAAAAGATTTTTGTTTTTTAAACTTTTGAGCTACGAGCTTGCAAAAGAGTTTACTGTTTTTTTGGAGAACCCTATTCTGAAAGTAACAGCTTTTGGTAAAAATTTTAAAAGCCATACTTAAAAAATATAACTGGGGTTTTTAATTTTAAAATTTTTGTAAACTTTGTTTCCAAATTTTCCCTTTTCCGTGGGAAAAAGGGCCCAGGGAAAGGGTTTTATGGGTGAAACCCAAAATTTTTTCGATGGTTATGGAAAAGTAAAGGGGAAACCCAAAAGCCCCCCAAAAATTTCCCCTGACAACGCTAGCTGAAGCTCCCCCATTGGGGGAAACAGAAATGCAAAATTTTGGCCCTCCACACATGGTATGCAAAAAGGGTTTTCCTGCAAAAGCGGAAGCCCTGCCCTCCCAAATGTACCCCAGCGGGATTTGGGGGGGAGCAGTGGAGGCTTTCCCTTCACCCCCTCCCATAAACCCAAGGGCCCTTTCCAAGTTTCCTACAGGTAACAGCTACCAAAGGTGGGAAATTTATTATTGTATGTTTTGGGTTTTGGGGTTAAATTTTATTCTTTTACCATAGTTTGCTTCAAGTAACCCAAGACTTACTTACCCCTCACTGGTAATGTTTTTAAACACACCATTTATGCTAAGATTAAATGAAACCGTAGTTATATTGTCTCCCCAACAAGATTTTTACCCAAATTTTTGCAAAGAGACTGATTTGGGGCAAAATGTTTACCCCCTTGTTTTTAAAATTTACATACCCCCCCCGGGGGTACTTCAACTTTCCCCTTTATAAAATTTTCCCCTTTTTGGGGAAAATTTTCCCTTTAATCACTAAACTCTCACCTCCGAGACTCAACATTAAATTTTTAACAAACTCTTAATGGGGAACCTATTTTCTACAACTACAAAAAAAATTTAAAAGGGGATTTGCATATAAAGTAGGGGCCCGGGCCCCTGCCCCCTACTTTCCCTGTCAAAAGCCCAAACCGGGAAAGAAAATTGTTATGTTTTCCCGAAATTTTTTTTTTGGGTTTTTTTTCAGAAAGGGGGGCCGGCCCTTTTCAAGTTCTGTTTACCACTCCTTTCCAAGTGTGAAAGTCGAAGGAAAGGGAAACGGGGATCCTTTCGCCCACACTGCAAATGTGAAACCCCAAAAAAATTCGAGACGGGAACAAGTACCCTGTTTGGGGTTCTACTGCCCCCTTAAAGCCAACAGTAAAAAACAAAAAAATTTTCCCTGAGCTTACCGCTCCAGACGTGGCTTTTCCCAATAAGCCATCCCAAAAGACGAAAGCTGAGGTAATAAAAGGTTGCCCCTTTCCCATCGCGTGAAGGAAAGAAGACCCGAGAGCCCCCCCTGTCCCAAAATTTTTTACTTGCCCTAAACCCAGAACAAGATTTTGGGTTTGTAGGGGTGGGAGGAGGTTTGGGTGTTGTTCTTATTGCTCCCTTTTTTTACGGGAAATTCACGGGCTTGCATCCCCGAAGATTACTATCCCAAACCAGGGCGGGGAAGATGCCCACAGGTTTGGGGGGAAAGAAACTACGACTATCAAGGATCTGAAGACTTACACGGGTTATTACCTTTTTTGGTTATTTTCAAAAAAAAATGGGTCAGTATAAAAAGCATAAAATGGTGTTATGAAAAAAAATAGAGTCCCAAAACATAAACTAATAAAAACTTTTTAGAGGAAAATACAATAAATTAGTTTTAAATGAACACCAATATAGCTAAACGCATAGTCTTCAAGGGCCACTGGAGATGCACACATTCACCTAACCAGTTTTTCCCGCAACTAACAGTTCCAAAAAAAGATTAGTTTTTAATGACAAACCCCCAAAATTCTCATCCCTATAAAATACAGGTTTTAAACCCTTTCGAACAATAGACACACTACAAATGCAGAATTAGGGTACATTCCCCTAGATTTGGGGAAAATTTTTGAAAAAGTATTTTTTCACAAAAAAGGGTTTTTTTTTACATTAATGTTTTTTCCCCCAGACAAAAAACTTTTTATTTTTTTAAAGCAAATTTACTAATTTAGGAGGTGACCACATTTTTTTTCAAGACAATAGGTTTTTTTCCCTTTGGGACAAGGGGGTTTTTGGGAAAACATGCAATAAAAAAGAAGAAGAAAGGCATAACCCCCAAAACCTTTTATCAAGTTTTTTAATTCCGAAAATCATGGGATACACTCAAAGAAAAACAAAAAACGCCACAAAAAATGAATTGTAAGGATCATTTACAACATTATGATCGATTTTTTGATCCATTAAGATTTAAGGTTCCCACAGTATAGAATAGATTTTTACTTTTTCAGGGGAAGCATAATGGAGGCCGCAGGTAAAAGGTTCTCCTACTTTTAACCCCCTCAAATTGGGGTTTAGTGGGATCTCTGGGTGGTTCAGCGGAATAGCCCACATCACACCCCAAATTTTTTTTTTATTTGCCCCATTTATCTGGAAACTTAAACAAAAAGGGATCGGTATATTCTTTAGAAAAGTTTCCAAAGGGGCCCCAAACGGGCCCAAAAGGGCAAAAAGTCAAAAATATTTAAAAATTGGATGCTGCGGGGAACCCAAAAAAAAACAGCCCTTTTTTGATGAACAAAAAGGGGGACATGTTTGGAATTAAAATGATTTAAAAAAATTTTCAAGGAGGAATTGAAACGAATTGAAAATTAAATTTGATAGTTTGATAATCTTTTTAAATTTTTGGGGTTCCAAACCCTTTTTTCTTCAAACTTAAATCTTTTGTAATATTTTGTAAAGAATTTTTTACTAGGATTTCAAGGACAGTTCTGTTCCGCTCACACATAATATTTGGTCTAAGAGGGATTTTTGGGCTGGGCCGTGGCATTTTTAATAACAGGTCATTTGCTGTGCTTATTTTTTAAAGGGTTTTTAAAATTAGTGTAAATGGAGCAGATGTCAGAAATATTCATTTTTATTTTTTTTGGGAGGTGGGAGGTGTTTATGATTTTAAAAATTAAAGATACTTTACATTAAGACACTTGGGGTTGTAACCAAATCTTATGCCCATATACTTATCTTTGGGTTGGGGTTTTAATATGGCCCAACCCTTTTCGTATGATCACGGGCCCATACCCCTTTAAAAAAACAGTCCAGTCCCCATAATAAATTTTTCTTAAACTTTTGGGAAAAGAAACCAGTGCTTGTTTTGTTTTTAAAGGGCCGGGGGGACAGGAGGTTGCTTTAAAAAAGGAAAATCTACATCAGAAGTACCCAAAAAAAAAGGAAATCAACCCCCTTCTTTGGGATGCTTTCAACTTTTACCCAATAAAATTAAAAAATAAGAGAATCCCTAGGGGAAATTTAAAATCACCCCTGCAACCCCAAAATTTCTACCCGAAGATAAAGAATATATAAAAGCGCTGGTTTGCACTAATAATAGTACTTTGGATTTAAGTAAACTTACAAAACAGATAAACACTCTCACTCATCAACGTTAAACAAAGGGGGAAAACAATAGAGGAAGAAAATTTAAAAAAAAAGTCCCAAAAGAGCAATTTAAAAAAAACCCCAAAAAGAAAAACCCAAAAGAATATAGATAAGTTCAAAAATCCCCGGCAGATGCTAAAAAAACTTTAAAAAATTCGAACCCGGGCATGAAGGGGTATTGCTGGTCGGTTTACACGGGGAGAAAAAACGCTCAAAAAAACGAAAAATCCTGAGAACCTAGACAAAAAAAAAAGTGGTCGGATAAAAAGAAACTAAATTATGGTTTTGAACCAGGGGAAAAAACAACTGAATCAAAAAAACAGAAAAACCCTAGGGGGTTTTTTAGAGGATTTCACATCCCCAAAAAGAAAAAGAATGTGGGGCCCGTGGGGGAGGAAAAAAAAGAAACAGGAAGAAAAAAAGAAAAATTGGGAAACCCCAAAAAAGGGAAAAAAAAAAAAGGGTTTTTGGTTAATATTTCGGATAAGAATTTGTCCGAAGCACAATGTTCTGTAATTAACTAAGGACCCAATTTTTTCCCTTTTTTTTACTAACCCGTTTGATTTTCAGGGGACTTTTTTTAAATTTGTAGAAATGCTAGAATTAAAAAAATTTTTTTTTAAAGGAAGGTATAAAAAAGGGGGAAGACCGTCATTCCCCGAAAATTTTAAAGGGGGAAAAGTGATTTTTTATCCCGATATTAGAGCAAAAACTAGAAGATTTTAACAAACAAATTAAGGGAAAAAAGTACCCAGGATGGTCACTAGCACAGAAACCCCGGGGAAAATAGGGGCATGACAATAAAAAAGAAGGAAAAGGAGCTTTAAAAAAATTACAACAAGGTGAAAGTGTTTTTTTTTTAAAAAAACCCGACAAAGGGGGGGGGGGGGCGGTTTGATGAATCGTAAAGAGTATATAGATGAGGTTTTTTAAAAATAATGGGTTGGAATGTATATCTTCCTTAAAAACCCGGGATTCCCCACCCAGGGGAAAAACAAAGGGGGGTTATTTCACAATACCTTAGAAGGGGCAGTTTAAACTTAACTTTATGTCAGAGCAAATAAAAAAATGCTCAAAAAAGGGAAACACCCCCCTACCCCTTTTATACCCCTTTTCCCCAAAATACAAAAAATTTTTTAACAGCCCCTCCGGGGAAGGCCAAAAGTTCCGGGATTAAACTCCATTATGGAACCCCCGTGATTTTTTTGGGCAGTTTTTAAAAAAAAAAAATTGATCGGTATCCACATTGTCTCAAAGACACATTTAAATTTCTCAGAACACTCAATACAATAGATGCTATGCAAGGGGACCTTTTTGGGCACTTTTAAAAATTAAATTCTTTATACCCAAACATCCCATTTAAAAAAGGCCATGAAGCCCCTCCGGTGGGAATTTCGGAAATCCGATACTAAGTAACTCATTCCCTTTGGTTTTTTTATGGCTAAATTGGAAATAATTCTTACAAAGAATTTTTTTTGGGTTTTTTATCCCAAAAAAAAACTTGCAAAAGCAGGGGGTATCAATGGGGGCACCGACGCACCCATGTGGTAACTGTTTCATGTTTGGTTTTTTTAAAATCAATTTTGTTTTTGCATCTGGGTTCTTCCCAGTACACGTGAAAGGGGTGAAAAAAAGTGGCATTTTAATGCCCGATGTGGGGCGGCAAAGAAAGCCCAATTTTTAAGTTTTTGGAATTTTTGGGAATTTACGGGTACCTCTTTTTAACCAGTTCACGATGGGGAAAAAAGTGCGCAAAGAAAACAATACCCTTTATGTGGAAGTACATAAGAATCACATGGTTTACAAATCAGCTATTTACAAAAAAAGTGGAAGTAAAAAATGTTTTCATAAGAACATTTTTTAGCCCCCCGACCTTTAAGGGCATTCCCCAAAGGGCAATTGTTAGTTCCAATATATTTCTCAACAGATGACTTTTATACAAAATCTTTGAATAAATTTTAAATTTAAAAAAAATTTGTTTTTAAAAAAGGTATGATGAGACTGAAATCAAAAAGTGGTCAAGAGGTTTTGTGATACCCAGGGATAAATTTTGAAAAGAAAGGGAAAATTTATAAAAAAAAGGGGAATAGAATGTTTTTTATATCTAAAAATTTACCAACATGCTAAAATGATTAAAAAATGTGTTTTAAAAAAAAATTTGGGAAAATCTTACGAATGATTAAAAAAATTTGGGAAATTTTTTTGCACAAACACCCAAGGGTTTATTTTCAAAAAAAGGGCCCTACAATTCTGGGAAAAATTATGTCAAACTGATATTAAAATCAAAGAGGGCCAAAACAGAAAGTATTAGTCCACGGGAAAAAAGGGGAAATTTCCCCGTTTTAAAAATGTTCCAAATTTTTCATCCATCATCAAAGGGGCAGAAAAAAGACATTCCCAAAGAGAGGAAAATAAACCCTTCCCTAAGGGTTTCTTTACATGTTTAATCTTAACAGTTATTTAATGTTGAAATGCCCCCGTGGCGAATATATGTTTGGGAAAAAACGCTAAAGATTAGAGCGTATCAAAGAACATAAGTCAGCAATAGGGCATACAAAAACAAAAAAGAAAAAGAAGAGGGTACCTCAAAAAGTTTTTTTGAGAATTTGGGGCAAAACACTTTTTTTTAGTATCGCCACAATGTTTCAGATTCAGGTGGTGTGTGCTTGAAGGGGATTAAAAGGGAAAAAAATTTTGGAAGGGATTTGATTTCAATTTTTGAGAAAAGAAACTATTGGATAGCTAACCTGGGTCTAGAATTCCCAACGGATGAATGAAGAAAAAATTTTTTTTTTTTTTTTAAAAAAAGAGTTAAATTATAGGGTTAATTACCATGTTTAAATATAAGGAGGAAGGGTTTACTCAAAGCGATGCTTTAAAAAAGGGGCGGTCCTCTGAAACGTTGCACACTTGCGGGTTCGGCCCCGGGTTTTTAATTACTCCCATCTAACTACCCCCTTGCAGAGCGCTTGTTTAAGGGAAGCCCACTTTGTTTTTTGAAAACACTCTATTGTTACGGGAGTAACTTTTTTTTATAACAGAAGGGCCCAAAAATAAAATAGTATGGCAATGTTTTTTATGCAATAAAAGGGAAAATTAATGGTAAATTTACCCCTGAGCCTTGGAAAATAACTGCATGCAACACATAACTTTGGGAAAAATGGGGAGCTCCCTTTCCAAAATTTCAAACCACATATCTGTGTGTTCAATTCTTAAGGATTTGCGGTAATTCCCTTTGGGTTAAACATCCCAACCCACCTTTTTGTCTTTCCCCGGGTTTTGGGGGCAGAAGAAAACCCCTTTTACCCCCAAAACCCTCCCCAAAAACCAAAAACCCGAAAGTCGGCATTGCAAGGCTTTTGGCCTTGAAATTTTTTCCTTTCCTTTTGGTGGACACAGATGGGTTCCGCCACGCATGGCCCCTTTCCTGCCCCCCAAAACCAGATTTCCGGGGCAGGGATTTCTTGCCAGAAAAAGCCGTCCCTGCCCTGTCCCGCCAGTGTCATCTAAAAATTTTAAGGCGTTGTCTGCATCTGTGGGTGGAAAAGTCCCTCTGACCACCGGCACATTTGGGCTGTAAGCAGGCCAAGGCCCCTTGTAAACTGTGACAGCTCACGGTGAGCTGGGTGGATGTCTTGGGGGGACGGTGGCTTCAGACTCGGGGCACGCTCTTCAAAAAACCCTAGGGAAAGGGCAGGGGTTTTCCCCAAGGGCCCCTGGTGGGAAACACGTGCCCAAAAGACAAACCCGGGCCGGGTTTTAAATTAATCTGCCTTGGGGACCGTCCACACACAGGTTTAGGACTTTGGACGGCTCCCAACAAAAAAAGACCCAGCGCTGGTGGGTGACAAGAACCCCTTTTGGGCCCGGGGAAGGTGGGGTGCGTTAAACGGGCGAAATCTGCTGGGCCCCCCTTTAAAATCGGTAGGCTGGAGAAATCCCTTGCCTGGCCCCAAGTCATGAACCTTGTCGTCCCCAAAATTTTTTAAGGAAACCCCGGGTCCCGGAAATGCCCGCTGAAGAAGGGTCGAGGTCTGAGTTCGCACTTCCGGGCCCTTCCACCCCCGCTTCGTCCCCCCTGGGTGCGTTGCGCGTTTAGCTCGCCTCCCCGTCAACCGTCTCATTGTGAAAGTGGGAAAAAACCCGGGAAATTTTTACCCTCCACATGCTCCAGCGATTGTGGCAGCAGCGCAATCCATTACGCGTACGAAATGGGCACATGGCCCGACAAGAAACGGTGCGGGGGCCTGGGGGGGGGTTTTAAAACCCCCGAGGTGGAGGCAGGTGAAAGAGCTCTGCACCCATCCTTGCCATTTTGAAGAAGCCACCAAAAGGGTCATGGGGACAATGCCCTTGTCACCATGAGCATTGTGGTGATCTTAGTTCGGAACGATCTTTGGACACTCTAAACAACAGGTCCGCCAGCGACGGGGGAGGAGAGGACACAGATCGGACCCGGAGCCTTTCCCCCGTCAAATCCACAAGGCCCGACATTTTCACAATTTCCCTGGGTCCCCATTAGGCATGTTCGGGGTCCAAGCTACTGAAGGTGGCGCATCAGCTCTCAGGTGCTCACTCAGACAAGTCAGGGCTGTGTTAAACTGTGCCGGGGGCAGCGGAGGAGGAGGAGGAGGTTTTCCCAACACCGATTTTACCGACTCCCCCCCCTTGGAAAGGGGTTGGCCGAATTTGAGGCGGAGGGGGGAAGAGAAAGATCATTTTTGCTAGGCCCCTCACCCAGAGGTTTGGGGAAATAAAGGCTCCATCTCCACATGAGGCTTGGATGCTCCATTTCCTCCAACAGACCTCGCTTAAGGCCATCAAAATGAACAACATTTACTGGGTGGCCACCCTCCTGGATCCCCGGTACAAAAAAAAAATCACACTTTCCTTCTGCAAACCCAAATAGGAGTAAAATGCAGGAAATGGAGACCTTCTATTGATCAACTGGAGACATCGTTGCGTCTGCTTCACGCCCCCAAATGTCACGGGAAACAAATACGACGGACAGCAGTAGAATGCCAAGTAGGAGAGGGGCAGCAGCAGCAAGGGCAAAAGCCTAATGGTTTGACCTCTCAACTTTGTTTACCACCTCACCGCCCCATTGCAATGCAGGCACACCCCCAACACACAAGATCAGCTTAAGATATGGTGCACGCATCTGCGCTCAACCCCATGTTTTGCATGTTTTTCCGGACCCAATAACTTCGGGGTACCAAAAATGGACAAAGGGCCCAGCTGGCCGTCAGCCATAGAGGTGTTTTGTCCTACCCACACCACGCAATCTGACACCTTCACCAGCTGGGGGAGTAATTACAGACAAACCACCCGGTTTTCCACAGAAATTGATTTTTTGACTTTCAAAAGATAAATCAGGGCATGGATCTCTGATGATTTTGTGGCCCCAATTGCCGAGGTCACCGTTATTTCCAGTTAAATTCACATTCCTTTTCAGACAGAAATGGGCCTCTTGAAAACTTTTTTTAAAAAATCATTTTTTACTGCAATTTTTTTTTCCTTTTCCCAACAGTTCATTTTTTTGGTTTGCGTAGGGGACTGAAAAGACACAAGGTTCATGACAACACCAATTCCATTTACCCCTTTTTTCTTTAAAAAGTTTTCGCATTTTCAATGGTTTTGAGGTCATGTTGCTGTGAGATACAGCAATAATCATGGTCCTTTGGAACAAACGTGCTTTTAAGTGGCAAACCCCTCACAAATTTTTTAAAATGGCTGAGAAGTCATATTATAATTTTTGGGGTCATGTTCGTGAAACAGCTATAAATTTTGGGCCTTTGAACAGAAATGGGCTTCAAGTGGCATTTCCCCCACAATTTTTTAATAGTGGCAAAGTCATTTTTAAAATTTTTTTTGGGGCATTTGCGTGAGATACAGCTATAATTATGGCCTTTGGAAAGAAAGTGGCTTCAATGGCATTTTTCCCTCAAATTTTTTTAAAAGTGGGGGTGAGAAGTCATATTTATAATTTTTGGGGTCATGTACTGTGAGATCAGCAAAAATCAAGGGCCTTTGTAAAAGAAAAAGTGGCTTCTAAGTGGCATTTCTTCCCACAATTTTTTAACAGTGGCGAAAGTCATTTTTTTAATTTTTTTTGGTCATGCTCTTTGAAATGCACAAAACTACAGGGGCCTATTAAAAAAAAATGTTTTTCAACAGACATTTGTTCTTTACAATTGACCAAAATGGCTCAAGGGTCATGCTTTTTAATTTTTGGGGGGGAAATTTTGCTGGACATGCACTATACAACAGGTCCTTTTCCAAAAAAATGTTGTTTTTAACAGCCCTTTGGGTTCTTCAAAAATTTGGTCCAAGAGGGGCTAAAGGGGTGATGGGGGCTGTCAGAAACAGGAATAGGGGGACACTTTTTAATGGACACATATTTGCAAAATGACTTTTTTTTCCCAAAAATTTTTTAAAACATACTATAAATCCCTGTTTTTTGAGACAACCCATTAAACAAGAAAAAAAAAAGAAACAAAGACAGGGTTGGTTTCCCCATCCTATTTTAAAAAAAGGGTTTTTTTCTAGTTTTTAAATTATTTAAAAAAACTTGCATTTAAAAAATAGCTTTTAAAAAAAAATTCCTCTGAATTTTACAAGGGAGGTACATGGAAAAACTTGACCAGATGAAAGGTTATTTCAAAGGAAAAGGAGAAAGGGAGCACAAACCGGGAGAACAAAGAAACAGAGACCTTTTCCTCCAAAAACCATTGAGTAAAATAGAAAAAAAAGGGCCAAGATAAAGGGCACCGGGGTGAACGGGAGCGTTAATTTAAACCATTTTCCCCCAAGTAAAGGGCTCTTTTGGGCCCCACACCATAGGGGAGGGGAAAGGGCAAAAACCCATTTTTTGACTGGGGTTAACAGAGGAGGTTTGGATTTCTAAACACTTCCGTTTCCGCACTTTTTCTTCATCTGCGCTCATCAGGGCAATTTTTAACCTGCGTGTTAATAAGATGCCCGGCCCCGCCAGCCGGGCTTTCCCCCGCCCCTTCCCGAAACCCCCATGAATTCCCCCCCTTTGGGTCATGCTTTTGGGGCCCCAGGAAAAAGGTAAATTTCCAATGCCCCAGTTCAAACTAAAAGGGTGGTTGAAAGACCCCTTTTTTTTTCCGGTCCCCCTTTTTTAAATTTTGGGGGTTTTCATGCGGGTTTTTGGGGCCCTAAAGGCTGGGGCCCCAAAGGACAGGTATAGTCCATGTCCAGTAAAAACAAAAAAATGGTTTTTTGAAAGACTCCTTTTTCTGGCATTTTTTAAAAATGTGGGGGCCCAATGCGGGTTTTTTGGGGCTCTTTCTTTTGGCCCCAAGGACAGGTAAAGTCAAGTTCCAAATTTCAACTAAAAGGGGTGGTTGAAAGATTTCCTTTTTTCCGGCATTTTTTTAAAATGGGGGGGTTTTTCATGCGGGTTTTGGGGGTTTCTGCTTTTGGCCCAGGAAAATTTATAGTAAATTTTCCCCGGGTTAAAACTAAAATGGGGTTGAAAGACCCTTTTTTTCCCGGCATTTTAAAAAATTTTGTGGGGGGTCATGCGGGTTTTGGGGGGCTAAAAGCTGGGGGGCCCGGGAAAGGTTTTAAAGGCCCAATGTCCATTCAACTAAAATGGGGGTTGAAAAGGGACCCCCTTTTTTTCCCGGGACCTTTTTTTAAATGTGGGGTCATGCGGGTTTTTGGGGCCTCAGGGCTGCGTTCCAGACAGGGAAATTCAATGTCCAGTTCAAGTAACATGATGGTTCAAACCCAAAACTCCCCTTTTTGGCACTTTTTAATTTGGGGAGGCGGGGTTAAAGGGGTCAGGGCGTTTGGTACAAGACAGGGTTTGGGAAATGGTCTGTCCCTTTTTTTTCTGTGATTTTTAAAAAACCTTTAATGTTTTTGCCTAAATGTACCCCCAAACCCTTTTTTAAACCTTTTTGTGGATTTTAATTTAAAGCTTCTCCAGCCTTTTTTGGGGGTGTAAAAATTTTGAAGGTTTTTGTTGCTCTCCCAAAAAACTTTAATGGTCATCGAGCATAATCGATGCTAAACTATCAAAAAAACCTTTATCGATACGGGCCGACTATCAAACAAACGATCGATCTCAAAAGCCAACCCCAACCCGCTAAAACCCCACGTTAAAAACCCATGAAGACAAATTATTAATTCCCATTTTTCTAAATTTTTTAACTTTCATTTTCTCCCATTTGTAAACCTTTTGGTTTCCCCAAACATCCCAAAGGCTTCTGCACCTGTTTCCCAAAACACAATTGGCAGAAGAGGAGGGGTAGAGAGTTCAGTGGGGGCCCTTGCAAAACTTAGCACCACTTTCAAATGTGGCTCCCCTTCCCCATCGGGCCCCTGTCCTCTTTTCTTTTTGCTTTTTCCTAAAAAGTTTAAAATTTAAAGGGGTTTTTTCCCATCTGGCTGCTTTTTACAAAACCCCCAAAAACGGCCTTAAGGTCAAAACTTGCCAACTTTTTGGAAAGGGGGCCTTTCCGGATAGTTTTAGATTTTTGGCAGATGCATAGAGGGGAAACCCCAAAAAGTACAAAACCACCCCCTTTTTTCACAAAAGCCCCCACTTTTTTTTTAACATTTTTTTGAAAAACGGGGTTTTAACTCCACATCAATCAGTTTTTCTCCAAAGCCAAAAAATTTTTTTAAAGGGAAAGGGGTGGCCCCAAAGGAAGCCGAAATGTGGTAAAAGGTTCTGGAATGATACCACTCCCCCCCCCCCTTCGGGAAAACAACATTTTAAAAGAATAGCGGGGTTACTGCCCCTCAAACATAAATGATATCGGGGCAATGTTTTAATTTTTTGGCACCACTATAGAATGAACCCGGCCGTGCAGGACATAGGCCCCTCTTCGGGGAAGTCGGGAAATCTTTTTTTTCCTTTGCGGGAGTCCCCCTTGGATTTTTCCTGAAAGAGTTGACAAGTATGGAACAAAAAAACCCTTTTTAAAGACACAGCCACTTTTGGACCCGGGACAGAGCACCTTTTTAAAATCTGACTTTGGGTCATTTTTATTTTAGAAAAATTTTTTTTGCCCTATCCTTTTGGGGATTTAGAGACGGGTTTTTCCCCGGGAACACATTTTGGACATGTAAAAAAAAAAGTTTTAATTTTTGTCTTGTGTACCCATAGTACCTAAACGCCCCTTTTTCTTTTTCATATAGTGCATTGAAAAAATTAAAGGGGAGCACTGATTGGTTGCTATGGGCAACAAAAAGTTCTACACCTAGAAAGTTTTCATACATTAATCCCATTGAGCTTTAAGTTAGTAAGAAATTTTGGTCCATACAATCCTTGTATGATTTGAGAAAATTTTAAAAATGTTGTGAATTTTTTGAAAATGTTGCCATTTTCAAAGTTCAAAAATTTCTGCATGCAAGACAGTTATTCCACACAAAATAGTTTATAAATAGCATCTACCATACATCTACTGTAGGTTTTTTACATTTCTTTATTTTTTACGACATTGGGGGGCTTCGAAATTTAGTAGTAATGTTTCACATGTTCAAGACAATTTGCACCATTGATTTTTTTTTTTTTAGGGACCAGTCCAGTTCTGACATGGCTTTAAGGGTCCTGTATGTTAGATACCCCCATAAATGACTCCATCTAAGAATGTTCCTATGTGCACAGCCAGGCTGCTTACTCTCCATGAAGCAAAGGTAGGAAATGAGTTCTTTGATAGTATCAGATGCTTCTGGTAGTTTATGCTGGTCTCTGCTGGTAATGTTCTCCTGGTTCAGGAGATTGGTTCCCACTGTCTATTTTATTTTCTGATGTCCTATATCTAATGAGCAGCAGGAAAGAGGAAATGGAAACTGGAAGTTATGTCACAGGTTCTATGCTAATTGTAGTGCTTGGTAACGGAGTATCTTAAATTTGACACATATTTTAAGTGTTGTGTTGCAACTACAGAAAATAGTTCAGAGGTTTTCAGAGTGTCATGATAGGAGAATTACTCAAAACTGACGCAAAAGGATCCAGAATTTTGTTACCTGTTCTGTAAAAACGATACTGGTGCTCTTACTGAAGGGGGTCTCCAGTTGAGAAAACCTCTTGCCTATAACCTTCACTAAACTTGTCACTACTTCCTCCACAGACATGTCTGCCCCTCACCTCCTGTCTCTTTCCCCCTCCTTGTAGATTGTAAGCCCTCGCGGTGGGGTTTCCTCTCTCCCTCTGTCGTGCCAATTGTCATTATCCCTTACACTGTACTCGTTTGACTTATGTAATGTTTTATGTTAACCCCCTCGAATGTACAGCACACCCTTGGAATCAATGGCGCTTTAAAATAAATAATAATAATAATAATAATAATAATAATAATAATAATATAGACTTAATAACATCCTTAATTAATTGCAAGAAGTGCTCTGTTCTGGTTCCTCAGCTTTTAGCTAAGTGAAAAGAAGGTTCATAGAGGGACTCTTGCTCTGAGGACCTATCCTGGCCTGAAGTATGCGGACATCCCATTTTAATGATTAATAAAGTATAATGCTTACATTCCCCAAGATGCACCGGAGAAACATTTTATTCTTACTACCTGACTTTCCCACAAATTACAGCTCGTAGCAGTGCAGAACCCTTCTAAATTAGTTAAAGAGATTGTGGTATAACTATAGCCATTGCCTCTGCTAAGTGGCCCATATGTTCAGCGGCCCATTCAAGTCCAAGTACCCTTACAAGTTTATAGCAAATAGCAAAGCTTTCTGCAGTCTACCTTTTATTATATAGTTCCCTGATATTGGTCCTGATATCCAGACATTTAAGTTTGACATATGCTGCTACTTCATTTTGCTTAGGGCCCTATGAATTCTAGTATGTCCCTTGGTAGACCCAAATGCTGCTGGGAAAGCATAGTGTGTGTAAAAACAAAACAAAAAAAAGACACAAAACGCATCATAGGCTCAGTTTTACTTTTGCAAAAGATGGGCAGATTTTTTTTAGACAGAATCCATCATTGAATTAGCGTTTAAACTGGTCTGGGGAAATCCAGCGAAAAATCCAGTTTTCTTCAAGTTTCAAAGCGGTCTACACAACTGATCACAGGTTCCCGGAAAAATGTTCTCCACCTTTAGAACAATATCTGACTATGGCATATGTAAAAAAAAAAAAAATGTATTATTTCTTATTACTGCGAAACCGAAATGAATTAGAAAGCTAAATATTTATTGAGACAAAGCTATTTCACTTTCAAGCTTCATTTGTCATTTTTCATATAGCTAAAACTCTGAGTATGCCAGTTGATAGAAAATTCCTAGTGGGGAATACCAGCAGAATATACCTAACCTGGAGCTCACTTCTACTCTGGTAGCAATTGGGAAGTAACCTATTGGTATACTTCTTTTCTATAAATTGGTGTCTTAGAAGATACCCCTTCAGTCTATAGGTCTCAGGGATGTCTTGTCTTCGTCATGTCTTTTTTGAGGACTGGTTCAACCTCACTTATTCAGTTGATGTTGAAGGAAAGTTTGATTCAGATCATTCATTTTCATCTTGTTGAAAGAGGTCTGGTTGGCTAATAAATCAAATATATGTTTACCAAGTCACAGGAGAGTTTCTCAAGTGGTGATAGAAATAAATGTCAGCCATTCTAACTTACTTTCCTTCCTTTTAGCTTGTCATTTTATTTCACCAGCGGTTTTAACCAGCAGTTTTCATTTCAGGTCCTTCTCAGAGCAGTAAATAAGTTTACTAATTACCACAATTTTTGTAGCGATTCTTGTGCAGCAATGTACAGCATTAAATGCTGTGCCTTCCTGCACAAAAAACGCATTGAAAAAAATGCATCAAAAACGCACCGTGTGAAAGCACCCTTAGACTCAGGGTAAGAAAGTGTGATATTAAAAAGATCCATTATATAACGTATAACCACAGAAGAGGAGGCAGCTGCTGGCAGAAGCAGCAGGTGGTGGGAACTCTCCTGCCACTTGCACACTTTGATTTTATTGGAGGTTTCCAGCTGCTTAAATCTGGTGGGTTTTTCTGCTGTTTGTTATAGGGACAACAGGGCCCACATGTCCAGCTGATTTTCTGAAGCCTGCTGGCAAATTATTATTTTTAATTTTAACCTATTATGAACAGAACTATTTTGCACAATTACTATCTGGGGTATGTTCACAGTGCACAGTATAAACATGTGACCATAATCCCTTCCTTTCCCTTCCCTTCCTCTCTTTCCCTCCTTCCCTCTTCTCCCTGCAGTGAAGCAATAGATAAAACCAGGACAATAAACACTCCATAAACAAAACAAAAATGTCAAAAAGGAGAGAAAAATACAGAAAACATCACAAGCAACCTACAAGAAGTAAAAACGGTCGTTGGAACGCAAATGCATTTCAAAGACGGGAATTGAATAAATGAATAAATGTGTTTAGAATATAGAAGACAGTGAAAAAACAAAAAATAGAATAGTGACAAGAAATATAAGAACACACTAGGAATAAAAATTATACATGTTTTATGAACCGCAGCCACTGCTGAATACAAAAGATGGAACTACACATGTCAGGAAGTCAATGGCACATATCTTGAAATCACATTGGAATGCAAATATGTGTTTCACTGGTAAAAAAGAACACTGCACAAAATGCGATGGACCGGTCACTCGTTTTTGCGGCAAAACCTCGTGGAGGATAACGTTGAATAAACGATTATATTTATTCCATATAAGGTGCAAAAGGTGTTAACCTCAGCAAAAAAGGTGTAACACACATAACGCGTTTCGTGCCCTGAAGCGGCACTTTCTCAAATGAGTGTTACCCCTTTTTTGCTGAGATTAACACCTTTTGAACCTTATATGGAGTAAATATAATCTTTTATTCAACGTTATCCTCCACGAGGTTTTAGCGCAAGAACGAGCGCCCGGTCGCATTTTGTGCAGTGTTCTATGTTGTACCCGTCTCCCATTTTTTGGATCCGGAGGAGAGGACCAAGCGGCTGCCGTTTCCGAGGCTCAGACAGAGCCTTTCTAAAATTCATATGAGTGTTGTGCCTCTAAAGTACCCCGCACAACGACCAAAGGTGAGCACCCTGGCAATTGTTTTAAGTGCTTTTTAACTGCTATAGACGGACTTTCACATAGAGCGCTATCTCTCTCTTTTTTTCCATTTTTTCTGCATCACTGGTAAAAAACACATAGAGCATACGCCTGGAACATAGAGAAAATGTAGATACACAGAAGGCAACGGAAACAAAAAGTGACAAGTAAGTATAAGTGAATAAAGTGCGCAGTGTGAGGTGTGAAGTGACAATAAACCCACACAAAAATGAAAAAAAACTTCTGTAGGTTGTGGTATATAATGCTATATAAGATATATTAAAAAAAAAAAAAAAAAAAAAAAAAAAATATATATATATATATATATATATATATATATATATATAGACAGAGAGAGAGAGAGAGAGAGAGAGAGAGGATAAATAAATGAAAAGCACAATATTGGCTCATATAAATATAACCCATAATTTAAATAAAATACATATTTGTGTGCAATTAAATACCAAATAAATACATAATAGCAAGTGACATATGCTAAATATATAAATATACTCACAATTACAACCATAAATATTATAATACAAAGATATATTCATAATTATTATTACAAAGTGATAAAAAGTGTAACTTTTACACTTTTAAAAGTTACACTTTTTATCACTTTGTAATAATAATTATTAATTTATTTTTGCACTGCTATTGTTTACTTTGTATTTGTGTTGATTTATTTTCAATAAAGAAATATTTTATTTTATTGGGTAAATGTAGTTTTGTTTGGCATTGCAGTATTCTGTTATTGTTGTTGTTTTATTTTTTGTTATTTGGTCCGGTCTTTTTGATTGGCGGATACCTTGGTTTTTTGTAGGAATTTGCCGTCCATTATAATGGATTTTTGGGCAAAAAAAGAAGCTTGGTTATGTTATGTATGTAACCCCCCTCGAATGTACAGCACTAAGGGCGTTCTAAAATAATAATAATAATAATACTCTGTATACATCGACACTGTACAGTACCACTTCTCTTATCTTATATGCTGGGTGTAATCCTCAGTATCAGAAGTGCCAACCCTCTGTAAGTTTAGAATGGGTATATTCACATAGTAGACAATATTGATTCTGTAATTCAGGTTCTTGCAGAGTATAAATAAGTAGTAGTTTTATTTCTTTAAAAGGAAGATGCATTTTGTGACTAAGCAGTTCAAGCTCCATCTGATCATGATAGAACTTGATGAAGTCACAAAACACGTCTTTCTTTTAATTGAATAAAACTACCTACTTGTTTATACTCTGAATAGGATGTCCTGCACGGTTTCTGGTCTATTTATTACATTTACTGACAATTATTAAGTCACTTTAGTGTGCTCGGGCACGCTGGTCTCTGTCTTTATATCTATTCAATGTCGATTCTGTGTCTAAATTCAATTCAATCAAAATCCAGTTGCAGTCTGTGTCTCATTGTTTAAAACGGGAAACCTGCATCATTACAGAAAATATGGAATTTTCCAATGCAGATTTAAAATTCTCATTATGGGTAAAAAAAAGTGACAAATTCCGAAACTATATTTGACAGTCCCCATCTAAAATTTGCACAGAAATGTGTAGATTCTGATTAAGGGTATGATCACATGGCTGATTTGGACATTGTTTTTGGACTGTTTTGGGTGCAGATTTCGCCCCCAAAACAGCATAAAAAACAACTATAAAACACCTCCAGTTTATTCCCTTGATTCCTATGTAAAACTGAGCCGTCGTTTATCAGACTCTGATTTTTACTTGCTTATTTTCAACACTGTTTCCAGCACAGAAAAATAAATTAAATATAAATTTTTGAGGCTTTTTCAGCGAGTACAATGCCCATAGTAAACAGTGAGTGGCTTCAAACCCTGTCGAAAACTGTAATTAAAAACGCACACCTCAAAAACCTCATAAAATCCTTATCAAAAATTCATCTGAAAACCGCAAAATATGAGGCGGTCTTTAGACGAGTATTTGAAGCTGATTTTGATGCTGAAAAATAAGCTCCCAAATCAGCCATGTGATCATACCTTAAGGATTTTGCAGTGTTTCAGCGTTGGATTTTCTGCTTCATTGCATCAACATAGCCAGGGCCGCCATCAGAAAATTAAGCATATAGCAGCAATGATGCCAGTAAGTACAGTACAGCTCATCATCACTGCTCCTTTATAAAGCATTGGTTCAGTTACAGAAGGGAATCTAACAGGTAAGGACTGTTTTTGTGTGTCTTGCATATACAGTATATGTATCTGGTCTGTGATCTTTTCATATTCCGAGGTCTGTTCTGGGGTCTATAAGAATTTCAGGGAGTCTGGTGTAGGTCTGTGTTTACTTTGGGGTCTTAAATTATTCCAGAGTCTGTCGTTATTGTGGGATATGTAATAATTATGGCAAAATTCTGTGACACATTAAACATTTTTCTACATAGCACATAAATTGATTTTCTGTATACGTTGTTCATTATCAACCTGCAACATGGGACAGGTGCATTTATTTTCCGCAGAAACGATAGGAGCACTTATGCATATTGCTCTCTATGTTTGAAAATGCCCAGTTGTATGCATTGCAATTAATGATTAAACATTTTTTCCTCCTATAGTAAGTTAAAGGCAGATCTCTAGGATGTACCATTGTCTTAATTATGGAAAACAGTCGGAACCACCACCAACTCTCAGAATACTACTGTTTTATTTTGTTCCTCCAGGCTCACCAAAAAAACCAAATCAAAATCTGTTCTCTACCCCATAAGGCTGCGTGCACATGGCAAAGCACAAATGCTGGTTGGATTCTGAATTAGAATCTGAGCAGTATTTTACAGTACGTTTTAGTTTCTTGGCACATTTTACACTTTTTTTCCTAGTGGTTTTGGGATTTGGCCTGCCCATTGACATTTATTATTACATCTTCCATCAGAAATCCGGTGGAAGAATGGACATGTTCAAAGTTTTTTGAAAAACAGCAGTTTTGAATTCCAACCATCAGAAATCCGAGTTGTGTAGACTACAGCTTGGATTTTCTATTGAAGTCTATTGGGATGGTTTACAGTCCGTTTTTTAACCAGTTTCTAGATCCAAAAACAGACTATAAATCATTTCCATATAGACAGATCCTAATGATACTGTCACGGCTTGCGCTGTGGCTTGTCCTTGCAGGCACGTCTGTCTACTTCCTTACCGCAGCTGGCATCCTGGTCTCCACTTATGTGCCTGGATCCCTATCCAGTCCTCCTGCTAGCTTTCTGCCTTTGAGTGCTCTCTAAGGTGCACGTGCATGCACCCGTCTTGATCTAAAGGGCCCTCAAACACCACCCAGTTTTCCCAGAGCCAATGCTCTGGAACCTGTGTGGTTGTAGGTGCTCCACCTCCACTCCTCAGTGCCAGATTGCTGGTGTGTTCTTGTTGGTTTACATTGAGTTTAGCTTTGTCCCTGCTTGTGTTTTCCTGGTATCAACATTTGTCTTTCCTTAACACTTTAAGAGTAGACTTCACTTGTCCTCAACTTCCACTTCTGACCCATCTATGCTTGTATGCTGTCTGTCCTGATATTCTGCTTGTGTCCTGAAAACGTCTCTGCCTAACCCTCTGGTGCCACGCCTTCATGCCAGCCATCACAGCCAACTGACCTTGTCGGGGGTAACGACCTGGAAGATACCTGCAGCGAAATCCAAGCCCCCTTGAAAGGGATAAGGGTGAAGATTAAGGGCTCCATACTCTGTGAGGCCTTAAACCAAACTCGTGGCTGGCACAGAGAATCCGCATCTGCTTGTGACAGATCGCAAAGAAAATTTAAGTTATGTTAGCAAATAAAAAGCCTCCACAAAGCTCCATTAGCACAAAAAATAAAAGTTCTGGCTCTCAATATTGTGACATAAAAATTTTGTTTTTTTTAAGAAATTTTTAAGGGGGAAAATTTATAAATTTTTTCCCAGGGGGAAGGATCCTAAAAGGGATGTATAATGAAAAAATGAGCTTCTTTTTTAATTTTTTTCTTTTTGGTAAAATTTAAATTATTTAAAAGGGGTTTTTCCCCAAGAAAAAAAAAAATTCTTTTGAAATAGGGCCCAGCTGCATAAAAAAGAAAAGCTCACACTTACAGGTTCTAGTCCCATCAGTTTTAAATTGGGAATTTTGCGCTCTCCTGTGTGTCAGAACAAGAACCCGTAAGAAGAGAAGAAGATTCCTGGGAGCTCTGGAGCTGCAGCAGCAAGGGACAGGAAAGCCCATTTTTATCCAAAGGGTTCGGGCCCCATTTAAAATGAATTTTCTTCTGCTGGAAATCACTTAAGCTATTAATATTTTTGTGGTACCCATCAGGCCCAAAAGTAGGGTCCCTTTTTGTTTAAAAAAATATTTTTTTTCCCGGGGGAGGGGATTTAAAAGCAAAATTTTTTGCCCGGGGCCCTTTGGGCCCTTTTAAAATTTATGCCCCTCCCTTTGGTACAAAACTCTACAAAACCAAAATGCGGGTGGGGCTTGGGCCCCTGGGCAAAATTCCACAATGTTTTAAGATGGGAAATTTCCCCAAAGTTATAAAAAAAAAAATTTTTCTTACCAAACCCAAAAATTCTAATTTTAAAATTTTTGACATCAAATTATTCCCAAAATCCCTTTTTTTCTATTAATAAAATGTCTAAAATATTTTTTTCTCCTCGAATTTTAAATTAAATTGTGTAACAAAGGAGCACTTAATAAAACATTTTTGTATTTTGTTTTAAATTTCCTTACATTTTATTTCAATAAATTTAATTTTTCCAAATAACAAAAAAGGGGATTTTTGCTTTGGGAAAACCGAAAGAAAAATAAATTTCTATCCAAAAACTTCAAAGGGGGAACTTAAATTGAAAGTTAAACTTTACAAAAAGAAAAAAGCCAGCTCCTTGTTTACAATGTCAAAAAAGGTCTTAAGTTTGTTTTGGAATGCCTAGTATTAGTGGGGTACTATTTTAAGCACTTCAAATATGCATTCATATTCTTTAGCAGAACTTTTTTGTTCTTTTATGAAAATGATTCTCAGTACATTTAAGAAAAGTTGGAATTTCTTCACAGAAATTTCAAATGGGGGTTCAGGGAATTTCAGAAAAATTTTGACAATTTTTTTAAGCTTTCATTTTTTATTGCCCCTTCCCTTCCTTTTTGTAGGGTATCTGTCTTTTTATAAGACTTTCAGAATAAGTTTTGTGTATAAATGAGGAATGACTTGTTTTTGTCATTTTTCACCAGTTTTCCCCCCCCCCCCCTGCTGCGGGTTAATTTGTCACTTTCCCGCCCTCAGCCCAGAGTAGGGGGGGCCCTAACTGTTTATGATGCCCCTCCCATACCCCAAAACATAGTTTTGTCCTAAAAAAATCCCAAGTCCCCCCCCCCCCCCCCCCACGAGCCCCCCCAACCCCCCACCCCCCTTTTCCCCCCAAGAAATTTTTGGGGTCCAGTTTTTAATGAAAAGCGACTTTAGCTACTTCGGCAGTTTAAAGGGAAAAAAAAGAAAAGGAAAAAGGGGTTAAATTAGGGACACCCCCCAAAAAAAAAAATTTTTTTTTTAAACTTTGAAAAGCAAAAATTGACTACTACATAAAAATTTTTTTAAAAAATTTTTCCCCCAAACCCATTTTCCCCCCCCCAAAAATTTTTGGGCCCCACCCTTTCCCCCCCACCCCGGGTGGCAAACCCCGCTGTTTAAAACTTTTAAATTTCCAAGGCAGGGGAAAGAAAATCCTCATTGATACTATCTGCCCAAAGGGAGAATTTTGGGGCTGGGGGCCCTCGGGAGAAACTGAGCTAAAGGGAGTTTTTTCAACTTGTAAAAATCTTTCCAACATTAAAGAACAAAAAACGGGAAAAAATCACACATTCCCCCCTGACAGAACGGGGGAAATTTGACCATTTTGTATGGTAACCTTGTTTTGAACCTGTCTTTTCAGCTTTGCCTGCATGATCTTTGCCAAAAGAACCCCAGCTTTGAGTTTCGGGGTCCCGGCCACGGCCTTTACACGTAACCCGTGGTTTTTAAACTTATTTGTTTTTTTTGTGTTCACTAGGGAACGGGTTTTTCTTCCCGGGCTATTTTTGGTTTGTTTCCCTTTCCGACGCCTAGGCCCCAGGAATCTTCCAGCACCCCCAGGGGTTTTTAACCGGGCCCTCCTTGACTTGGTGTTTTACACTCAAAACCTTTCCCCAATCTGGTCTTCTTTTTTTTCCCTTCCTCCTTTTGCCTTTGTCCTTATTCCCTCCTAAGGAAATTTAAGGGCTCTTCTATCTCCTCCCTTTGCGGGTTTTATACTGGCCTTTTCTGTCTTTTTCCCTTACCTACTCTTTTTTCTTTTGCCTCCCGGGTTTTACCTTATTTGTTTGGGATACGTTTTTTCCCTTCCCTGCCTGCTGACTTTGTTCCTTTTTCCCCCTTTAGTTCCGATTTTGGCTTGCTTGACTTTCCCATATTGGGGTTTTGAAAAATTTTTTTTATCTGCCTCTTGTGTTTTCAAAACTATTCAAAAAGTGCTCAATCTTCGGGTTTGGGGGGCCGCCTTTTAAAAGGAGTCGGGAAACCCCCAAAAGGCAGGGGCAGGGGGGAAAAAGTGTCAGGGCCTCAAAACGTTTTGTCTATTCGTGCGCCCCTGACGGGTCCCTTACATTGCCTATAATTTTGTTGTTTTCCCTGCCTGTTCCCTTGACTAATATAGCGGGGAGTTTTCACGCCTTTTGTTTCGGCCTGTGCGGGGGAATTTAATATTATTAAATTTTTAAAATTTTTAAAACCCATTTTTAAATTTCCCGGGCGCTGTAAAATTCGAGAGGGGTTTCATACACAAAATGGGCAAAAGAGACAATAAGTGATTTAATGACAAATTTTGGGAAAGACAGAGGGAGGAGGAAACCCCAAACCCCCGAGGGGCTTACAACTACAAGGAGGGGGGAAAGGGGACATGAGGTAGGGGCAAAACATGGGATGTTTAAAGGGGGTATGACAGCAGGGTTTTTTGAAAGGTTATAGGCAAGCCCCGAAGAAATGGGGGTTTTAGGTTGCTTTGAAGCTGGGGGGGAAAAATTTGGGGGAAAAGCGAAAGTGTTTTGGGGGAGTGATTCCAGAGTGTGGGGGAACACGGGAGAAGTCTTGGAGACCCGGGTTTTGTGAGGAGCAAAAGGGGAAAGCAGAGGAGAAGGTCCTGTGGGACGGAGAATTGGGATGAGGGGAGATATTTGGAAAATTAGGGCCAAAAAGAAGTTTTGGAAGGGGGGGGGGGTTTTGGAGAGCCTTTTAGGGCATAGTTACAAAATTTTAAAATTTTAAAAAGCTGGGGAACGGGGGCCAGTGGGAAAAGATTGACAGAGGGGAGAGGCAGAGGAGGGAGCGGGGAAAAGGGTTGGGTAAAAAACGGGGAAGCAGAGTTAAGGATTGGGTTTGAAAAGGGGGGCGATGGGGCTAGGGGTAGGCCACAGAGAAGGATGTTGCAGTAGGGCCCAAGGGGGGGAATGACAAGGGCATGGGGCCAGCATTTTTGGGAGTGTCCCTAGTTTGAAATGACGGATGCGAGAGATGTTTTTCAGGTGGAGGCGGCCCGGCCCCCGGGGAGGTTTTTGGATTTTTGTGGGGTTTTAAAGAAAGGGGTTTGTCCCAGGAAACGGGAATATTCTAAAAACCCGTAGTGAATAACTGCTCCTTCCCGTGTACTTTCGAGTCATTTCCCCCCAAAATTACCATGATTGGTGGGGTTTTGTAACATTGATTTGTATTTACTGTTTTTTTCTATTGGCCCAAATTTTTGAAAAAAGTATGGGTTGGGTTTTCCCTATTTTTTTTTTAACCCCCTTTCATGCATAAAAATTTTGGGAAAGGGATCTTGAAAACTAGGCGCGAAAAAAGTAACCCGAGGCCCCTTTTAAGGCAGGCTGCATGGGTTTTCATTCCAGGGTAACAATCTAATCTATATTTATTCACATTTTGTGTATTTTCCCCCGTTTTTTGGGGTGACATAACCCAAATTTTAAAACCCCTAAGAAACTGTAATCTAAAATATTGGTGTCTATGTCAAAAGTTTTTTATAAAAAATTTAAAGATTTGTAATATTTTTTAAAAATAAATACCTTTTGGGGTATTTTTGAAAAGGTTTTAAACCCCCGCTTTATATTTTGGTGGGCCTTTTGATGTGTTTGACCTATACTGAAAAGGATTAACCCCGATTAAATTTTTTGCCTTGTTGCACCGTTTCCTTTTTTACTTTGCCCATACATTTTTGAGATTTTATTTCAGTGGGAAAAAAGAGCCCTTTTTGGTTTCCCGCCACCAATTGAGGGAAGTTTTTCCCCCCTTAAAAAATGAGGGGTTTGTAAATTTGCATCATAGGTAGACCCTCAACTATGAAGCCCAAAAAGAAAATACAAAAACCCGAGAATCCATTTTTCCCGAAATTTGGGGGAAAAAATTTAAATTTTCAAATTATGGTGGAATTAAAAAGATTTGGTCCAATAAAAAAACGTCTCTCAAAACTTTATTTATATATCCTTTTTTGGCAATGAAGAGGGGCAAATGTTTCCTTTAAGAACCCTTTAAAAGGTTTTTCACAAAACTGTTGGGGTGGTATTTTTTGGCCCAATTTCCCTTCCCTTCAGATCCCTCTAGAGTAGTGATGTTTTGGGGCTGTCACTGGGCAACTTTCAACTCCATCCAAAGGTTTTCTATGGGGTTGAGATCTGGAGAATGGCTAGGACACTACAGGAACTTGAAATGCATCTTACAAAGCCACTCTTTCACTGCCCTGGCATAGATAAAATATCCAAAATAAAATCCATAAAATCACATTGTATAAATTGTATAAATTTATTTGCATTTTGCTGAGAGAAATAAACATTTGATACCCTAACAACCATTAAGAATTCTGGCTCCTACAGACCAGTTAGACACTCCTAATCAACTCATTACCTGCATTAAAGACAGCTGTAACCTTTATAAAGACTCCTGTCAACTGACTCAACTAATCAGTCAGACTCTAACCTCTACAACATGGGAAACAGCTTTCTAATAATGTCAAGCACAAGATCAAAGACCTGCACAATGCTGGAAAGGGCTACATAACCATAATAATAAGCTGGGTGAGAAGGAGGCAACTGTTGATGCAATAGGAAGAAAATGGTAGAAATACAAAATGACTGTCAATTGACATCGATCTGGGGCATCATGCAAAATCTCACCTTGTGGGATATACTTGATCATGAGTAGGGATGACTGATACTATTGACAAAAATTGAAATCGGCACGGTTTTTACATTTATCGGTGTTTCGCGATTATGCGATAGTTTACGTGAATATATTAAAGATAATCGTTATCATTTTTACTATTGCGCCATTTTCGGCGTTTCCTGTAATTTTGGCGGCCAGCCAAGCAGCTCGGGGCATAGAGGGGGGTGAATTGGGTGTACGACATCAGCACTGGGCGGTGTATGGATCTCATTGGATGCTAAAAATCATATGACCTTGTTTTATGTATGCGACTCCATTTCCTGATCAGCTGCATTCGTTCACTATCTCATGTCTCGCTGCCTGTCCCAATAGCTTTTTTCCAAGCTCAGAGACACAGTTTTATATCTTTTTTTATACAGTAAACTATCCTTGTTAGAGTAGCTTTCAAGCTTAGGATATAGCCAGATTAGAAAATTTTAGTTAATAGTTAGTTACAGACTTTGTAAAGAGACCAAGTGCTGTGTGCAGCTGTGGGGGTGAAAAGGGGAGGGAGTTGTGCAGCACAGCCTGTCTTGTGAACTCACAATAAAATAGCAATGTTTTTTACTACTTTTTGGCCAGCAGAACTCCCATTTAAGAACACCTGTGATTTGCTGTCTTTGCAGTACAGTTTTTCAATAAGAGACTGTGAAAAAATCTTCTATACCTTTAAAATGTTTATGTTTCTGAACATGGACCGAACTACAGGTGGTAAGCGAGCAAAGAAGGGTGTAGAACATGGAGGTAGAGGTACAAAATAGGTGCCCCTTCCAGTACTGGGGACAACAGGCAAGCCAGCACATCATCGGTAGCAGGACCGTTAGGCCTGTCATCGCTTGGTCAGTGCCCTGTGAATCTCAGTAACGAACAGCGTCACCAATCTGTTCTTCAGTGGTTAACGCAAGCTGCATCCAGCAGTTTTACCTCCTTGTCCTCCCAGTCATGGCCACAAATGTCATCATCAGCAGCAGCATCCGTCCAACCTTAAGCAAAGGCAGTCCAAATGTCAACTCATGTACACACCACTGTGGATAATCTGTTCTGAAGACCTCTTTGATGACACAATGCGGTTGGGGTCAGAAGGCATTTCAAAAGATCAAGAGGCCACAGATAATGATTTTGTCTGCTCTCACGCCCATCGCTGATGCCATCAGAGGAGGAGAAGGAAGCTGGTCAGTCGGCACATATCCCGAGTGGTCGGCAACGCCTTGCAGTGCCTGTGGCTTGTACCCTGCAGCTCTAGGATGCAGGAAGTTAGGATGAGGAGGTCACCTGTGATGATGATGATGACATTGGGGGATCCAACGTGTTTTTTTCAGCAGAATTTGCTTGCGAGCGTCTCATCAGTGGACGAGGAGGAAGATGATGGGGTAGTGTCTGTACGGGTGCGGCCACAGTATGGGAGTGGGCGGTCGTGCATGTTCGCTGAGATAAGTCCGCCAGCCATGATCAGTGGTGGCAGCAGAAACACCGCTATTAGCTTATCTCAGTCGAAAAGGTCCAGGACCTGTGAAGCCTGTGCCTTTTTAGATCAAGCCTCACATTCACCGACCGACGTCATGTGCTGGTTTTGCTGTCAACACATCAGTAGAGGCAAGAATCTAAAGTGTTTAACCACCATGAACATGAATAGGCACATGCATCTAAAGAAAGCATCTAAAGCAAGAGGAGTCACTTGGAGAAAAAGAGGCAACACAGGTCCTGGGCTTGCAACCACTGTGACACCCTCTATCTCCACCTCCTCCTCCGCCACTTCCAAGACCAAGAATTTCTCTGCTGCCCAGTGCCACACACCGTTGCCCGATTACCACCACCACCAGAGACACAGCCTACCCCTTCTCCTTCCACCAGTTTGACCTGCACGCCGTACAGCGGCCAGTCTAGCAGCCAGACTTCGGTGTACCAGGTGTGGGAGCAGAAGAAAGGCTGTAACCCCACCCATCCCAAAGCCTGGATGTCGGCATTGCCAGGCTTTTGGCCTTGGAAATATTGCCTTTCCGCCTGGTGGACACAGATGGGTTCCGCCACGTCATGGCCCTTGCCTGCCCCCAATACCAGATACCGAGCAGGCATTTCTTTTCCCAAAAAGCTGTCCCTGCCATGGCCAGCCATGTGTCAGATAAAATCTCCAGCGCGTTGGTTGCATCTGTGTCCAGCAAAGACAATCTGACCACCGATACCTTTGTGCTTTGGTACACAAATGTGGTTTCTAAGTGCCATTTCTTCCTCACAATTTTTAACAGTGGCCAAGAGGTCATTTTTAAATTTTATGGGTTCATGGTTCTGTCCAAAACGAGCTATACTACAGGTCCTATTGTAAAAAATGTGGTTTCTAACAGGCATTTGTTCTTCACAGTTGTCAACAGTGGCTGAAAGGTAATTTTTCTAATTTTTGGGCGTATGCTGCTGTAAAAAACAGCTATAATAAAGGTCCTATTGTAAAAAATGTAGTTTGTAATAGGCATTTGTTCTTCACAATTGTCAACAGTGGTAGAAAATTCTTTTTCAAATTTTTGGGGGCATGCTACTGTCAAAAACCAGCTATAATCCAGGTCCTATTTCCAAAAATATTTTTTTTTAATCTTTTATTCTGGCTACTTTTATTGAGCGTTGAAAAGGTAATTTTAGCTGCTTTTGAGGTCATGAAGCTGGAAAAGACAACGATATTCAAGGTTCTTTTCAAATAAATCTTGTTTCAAATACTCATTTCTTGCTGCCAATTTTACTGTCTGTGTCCATAAGGGCATTTCGTCTGGTTTTGGAGTCAGTCTATTGTGAAACGGGAGGTAGGGGTGCAAATAGTGCAGTACTCCGGTCAGTGGCTCTCAGCCTTTCTCAATTTACATGCGCATCTACAAGAAGGGCGACATTATGCACATTAAGGGTATGGGCACCATAGAAAAAGGCATGCCACCTAAATGCGATCATTCATGGCAATACTGCAAGGATCTACAATGTGAAACAGCATGCTATTGGTATGATTGTGAACAAACAGATACATGGTACAACCCTTGTGCAAGAATCAATGTTTGTATGGAGCACACTCGCCACCCCAAGCACAGAAACAATTTCCTCCAGCACTTTGAGTACACCGAGAAAAAGAAAGCCAAGAGAAAGGGCACCTGGGTGGAACAGGAGTGTCAACCACCAGCATTTCCAAGTGAAGCTCAATTGGTCCGCACTCATGCGGAGGGGCAAGCGCTCTTGTAGAGGCAGAAATTTCTCAAGCGCTACCCAGGTCTTGATTGTCTTCTGAGGAAGGATCGAGGTCTTCGCTCACACTTACGCTCCCGCACTCTGCTTCGGCCTGACTGTTTTCATTGCTGCGTCATAAGGGCATTTTTGCCATGTTAATAGATGATTGACGTCAGCCCTGGCCCTCACCGCACCCACTGTAAGTCCAGCCTGTGCCAGCTGAACCTCAGTGATCCACGTTCACAGCATCACCCTCTTTGATCAGTAATTTCCTTCAACCCACTTGACAGTAGAATGCAGGATTTTCAGACAGTCCTCTTTGACCTACTGGGGACATCTGTTTTGTTTGCTTCATGTTCTAATGTCACGGTGGAACAACGTCAACAACGTGACACCAGTAGAATGGCAAGTAGCTCTAGCAGCAGCAATATTGGAAATCTAGTTTTTTTTAATATAGTTTATTTCTTATTGCAAATATTTCTTCTGAGGGTCCATAAGGGCACCTGTGCAGGTTTTTAGGTCATGCTGCGGTACAGGATATGGATATCGAATATTGACATGATAACGATAATTGACACAATCGCTCATCACTAATCATGAGGAAGGTGAGAGATCAAACTTGTTAATAATCTCAAGGCAGCTAGTACCACAGTCACCAAGAAAACCATTAGTAACACAATCAGCCATAATGGTTTAAAATCCTGCAGTGCCCGCAAGGTCCCCCTGCTCAAGAAGGCACATATGCAGGCCTTCTGAAGTTCGCCAAGGAACACCTGGATGACTCTGTAAGTGATTGGGAGAAGGTGCTGTGTTCAGATGAGACAAAAATTGAGCTCTTTGGCATTAACTCGAGATGCTTGGAATTGGAGAAATGTTGCCTATGGCCCAAAGAACACCGTCCCCACTGTCAAGCATGGAGGAGGAAAAATTATGTTTTGGGGGTGTTTCTCTGATAAGAGCATAGGACTACTTCACCGCAACAATGAGAGAATGGATGGAGCCATGTACAATAAAATCCTTAGTGACATCCTCCTTCCCTCCACCAGGATATTAAAAATGGGTCATGGCTAGGTCTTCCAGCAAGACCATGACCCAAAACATACAGCCAAGGCAACAAAGGAGTGGCTCAGAATGAAGCACATTAAGGTCACGGAGTGGTCTAGCCGGTCTCTAGACCTTAATCCCATAGAAAACTTATGGAGGGAATTGAAGCTCCGAGTTGCCAAGTGAGAGCCGCAATATCTTAATGATTTAGAGATGATCTGCAATGAGGAGTGGACCAAAATTCCTCCTGACATGTGCGCATACCTCATCATCAACTACAAAAAATATCTGACTGCTGTGTTTACCAACAAGGGTTTTGCCACCAAGTATTATGTCTTGTTTGCCAGAGGGATCAAATATTTATTTCTCACTGCAGAATTCAATTAAATTTATATAATTTATACAATGTGATTTTTTAATTTTATTTTTTATATTCTATCTCTCAATGTTAATATTAACCTACCCTTAAAATTATAGACTGTTCATGTCTTTGTCAGTGAGCAAACTTATACAGTCAGCAAGGGATCAAATAATTATTTCCTTCACTGTAATAAAATATTAAAAGTTCAAATCACCCCCCCTTTCGTCATTTTGCAAATAAGCATAAAATTAAAAAGTCCAATCTACTAAAATATAACATAATTTATCCTGTATGCTGAACACCGGAGAAGACAGAAAATTCTGAATGCCAAAATTGCAGGGTTTTTTTGTCATTTCACATCCCCTTAAAAATTAGAATAAATTTGATCGGAATAGTCACATGTATTCCAAACTAGTACCAATAAAAAGTATGCACCGACAAGCAAATTTCAAAAATAGCATTTTTTTTATACCAAAACATAATGAAAACCATACATGTTGGTATTGACAGAGTCATGTCAAATGGTAGAATACAGATAACACCTAATTATTACTGAATGCCATAAAAGCAAAACACCCGCAAACATGGTGCAAGTAAGTTTTCTCAAATTTATCCCGCTTACTGGGAAACCGCAAAAAAATTCTATTGTACGATGAATGACACCATTAAAAAGTACATCTTGCCTAGCAAAATAAAAGCTCTCATATGTCTATGTAGAAGCAAAAATAAAAAAAGTTCTGGCTCTGAGAAGACGAGGAGGGAAAAATGAACGTGAAAAAAACAATAGGCCTCTGCGATAAGGGGTTAAGGTCTATTGTTTTGACATAAGCAACTGCAGAAATTGCTTTTACTGAAACATTGCAGAACATACACAGCTTCCTAGACTGAACTTTTCTAGGAGTATTGAGAGCATATGGTATAGCTATGTACTGTATAGGTTAGAGAACATCTTTAAAGAGTCTATCCATGCTATCTATAACAACTCTCTCTCTAGGGGAAGTGTATTATTCCAATCACATGTATCTGTAGTTAATTATCTGAGTAGAGTTTTACCTTGGACAATCACAGGTGTTGCAAACAAAGTGAAACATATGGACTGTTTACTGTAGATAAGACACCATGTCAAGTGACTCACGCCTTTGCTCTTGGACCACCTGAAAAGTAAGAGCATTAGTCTTGAGGTCCCAGTTAAGCCCTAGGCTGTAAAGTCTATTGCCAAGTCTAGATCTCTCCAATCCATGGAATGATCTTGAGTAGGGAAGGTCTCCAAGACAACTGTGCTGTTTGATGCTATCTTATGCAGTCTGGGGATTGAACAGGCGAAAATATTTTGGGTTCTTTTGAGTAGAATGATTTCAGTCTCTGGTGAATTAAGTGACTTTAGATCATCATTTACATAAAAATCTCTCTAAAAAAACTGACAGGCATCCTGTCCATATTCTTTCTCACCTTCTTGAGCAGATAGTCTGAGTCCATGAATAGCAACTGCTGGAGATGCCAAAAATATGTTCCTTCATGGGATATTCTTTGATGTCTGCAGGGTCATTATCCCTAAACCAGAAGAATATAATGACATTCCTGTGTTATTCTTTAACGAGGAAACAATGGAACATTTGTTGTAGATCAGCAACAATAGCAGTAGGGTCTTTGCCGAATCTGATAAGGACACTTAGGAGTGTATTATTGAAGGCTGGTCCTTCAAAAGAACATCATTAAGGGACACACCTTTATTTTGTGAGCTAGAGTCAAATACTACCTGGATTTTTCCTGGTTTCTTAGGGTGATAAACACCGAAGACTGGTAGGTACCAGTGTTCTTCCTTTTCTTTTAGGGGTGGGACTACTACTGCATGTCCTTTTACAAGTATCTTGCTCATAAATGAGAAGAAATGTTCCTTTATATCTGGTCTTCTTTGTAAATTGCACTTCAGTGAAAAAAAATGTTGCAGTGTCTGGTCCCTGTTGTTGGGGAGATGGCATCTCTGTGTTTTGAAGGGAAGCAGTGACACCCAACTATTTAAATAATCTTTGACATATCCTGTTTCCATTATTTTCAAGAAAGCTTTATCTTCAATAGAGGGGGCTTATTTAATATTTTAGTTTGAACTGTGAAAGACTTTGCACCCTAAAGTATCTCTGCCTTCATGCTAGGAAAGGATCTCAATTTCTGTAAGCTTCTCTCTGATGAATCTGTTAGGACAGGGTTGGAAAAGAGACAGTAGTTGGTTTATGAACATTTCTTAGGCAGACATCACCTTTGATGACCCACCCTAGGTCAAGCTGAGCATTTGGGGAATTGTAATCTGCTTTATATTCTTTTCTCAATTGAGGTTTGCTGTACAGTCCTTTGCAAGACGGGAAGTTTATTCACAACACATGTAGCAAATATGGTTTTCCTTTAGAAAGGTTTTGCAGTCCCCAAGAGATTTTTATCTAAATCCTCTACATTTCAGAAGTGGGTGTGGCTTCTTTTGACGAGGATATTCTCTGCAAGGGTCTTTGCACAAATAGTCAGTAGGGGATGTTGTTATAATTTGAGGATAATGAGGTATTGTACTGCTCTATAGCCCTTCTAACAAAGCTATAAAACGTGTCCACTTTTCACCACCGCCAGGTAAAAATCCAGGACAGACGACCTTGGTTCTTTTCCAGAGATGAAGCCTTTACTTCAGATTTCAGTCCCAATGACAGCAATGATGACAGCTCTTTCCCCAGAACGTTATGGATAAATATTCCTTGATATCTAGATGTCATATTTCCATTCATCCACACCCTTATTTATAATCTTTCATCACTTCTTATACAGGTTTTCCCCATTAGCTAAACATGGAGAGTTATCTGATTGGAGAATGTAAAACTAATTAACAGAATCAGTTCAACTTTGTTTGATGAAACAATTCTTCCCTTGAAATGCAAATGAATAATCCCTTGGTGACACCTTGTAAAATGTGAAGACTCATAGTCTAGCCTTTTACAAAGGGCTTTCAATTAGGAAGGACCATCTTACCTGTTATATCAACATCTACATATCCAAAACAGGACTGTGTAATCAGTGTAAAAAGACACTATTTGGCTCTGCACATCCAAAAACCTTTTTTGAAAAAAATAAGTATAGGTGCACACTGGCACGGCAATAACATACATATACATTCCAAATGTTAGCGGCACACTAACAACTAAGAAGACATCAAAGGCATATAGGAATTTTTGAGAAATGCATTTCTGCTAAGGATATATGAAAATTTGGGGTTCTTAGTTCACAATTTTGATCAAAAGTGCTTAAGCTCACCTCCCGATTTAGTCAAGGGGACCCCAGTACAGGTGAGTCCTAACGCTAAAACGTAACCTCTGTTGGAGCCTGTTCAGACCTCCATACCTCAGGGAGTGAAAAGGACTAGTTACTGAACACACTGCACTGATTTAAAAGCCTGTGGAGGTTGGCGTGGACGAAGTGCAAAAAGCCAATGAGGCAGCCACTCTTCATAGAGACTAAAAAGACACTATTTGGCTCTGCACATCCAAAAACCTTTTTTGAAAAAAATAAGTACAGTTGCACACTGGCACGGCAATAACATACATATACATTCCAAATGTAAGCGGCATACTATCAACTAAGAAAACATCAAAGGCATATAGGAATTTTTGAAAAATGCATTTCTGCTAGGGATATATGAAAATTTGGGATTCTTAGTTCACAATTTTGATCAAAAGTGCTTAAGATCACCTTTCGATTTCTTCAAGGGGACCCAAGTACAGGTGAGTCCTAACACTGAAATTCCTATATGCCTTTGATGTTTTCTTAGTTGATAGTATGCCGCTTACATTTGGAATGTATATGTATAATTAGTGTAGACAATTGCACAAAAGCCTGATCACATCTACATTTAAAGAAAGGACTGCGGATGATTGTACAAGGCCTACCAAACTGCAAAATACTACTCCAATGTTAGCTTCTATGGGATGTACAGAGATAATATATATATATACTATATATATATATATATATATATATATATATATATAATATATATATATATATATACTATATATATATATATATATATAGTGAGGAATAGTGGTCACAGAGGCAGGCGGGTCGGTTGCAACAAAAATACAGGGTTTTATTTCCAGCGGCAAAAACAAACAGCAAAACGAACAGCAAGTCTAATGCAGCAGGCTTACTTCGGCCATTTAGCATGCAGCACAACAGAGTTGTAAGTCCAGCTTCAAAAGGAGCAAAACATATACTCGACCGTGTAGCGGGTGAAGACACACCGGTCTGGTTCAGTGGTCAGTAGCAGGTCCCTCTCTCCTTCTCAACACCCTCTGGAGAAAAGGGCTCCCAAACACCAGTCAACATCAGGTTGTTTCTCTCTTCTGGTCTCTTCCTACACAGGCTTTAAAGGCCTAGAGACACCGGTAAAGCCTGGACCGGAAGGGTGAATGGCCTCCCTCCCACGCTACAGGCGTTCAGAAAAAAGACAGCCCATTTAAAGCTGCACAGCAGTTATACTACAGTACAATACTAAATCCTAAGTAACCTATGGTTACTTAACTAGACTGCTGTCTTTTCCCCCACCAAGGTCCTAGTGCAGTTCTCCCGCTGACATTCAGACGTTTGGAAAGGCTGGGATATACCACTGGATCGGCCTCCCCAACATCCCTGGATCTTCCCTACTATTTGCAGCATCCTACCAGGCACATATCTTCCATCCACTACTTTTCCTGCTGTTTGCTTACTATATATATCTCTCTCTCTGTATATATATAATATATATATATAAATATATATATATATATATATATATATAATATATATATAATAATATATAATATAAAAAAATAAATAACTATATAATAATATATATATATATATATAATATATAAATATATATATATATATATATATATATATATATATAAACAGAGATGAGAGAGAGAGAGAGAGAGAGATGGGCGAATTGATTCTAACAAAGTGGAATTCATTTAGAATTTCAGGAAAACTTTGATTCTGAACGAAGTCGAAGTTTGGGGTGATTCGCGGGAACGAAGCGTGTTTCTATTTGATAAAATGGCTGTGAGCACATGGCTTTACAAGGGGCAAAGAAGTCTGGGAGGATGAAAGGCGTAGCCTTAATGACATGTGCAGAGATGAAGCCAATCAGAGACCGGGGGGATTCTGTGACGTCACCACACTATATAAGTCCGGGCGCGACGCTGGCAGTTCACACTGCTTTCACTATACTGTGTAGGGAAGCTGCTGCTACTCATGATAGCTCATACTCAGTGTCCGCGAGTATTTAAAATACAAGAAATTAAAATAGTATTTAAAATACTTATTAGGTATTTGTATTTTGTAATCAAAATACTTTTTTTATTCAGTATTTTGTATTTGTAATTAAAATACTTTAAGGAAGTATTTTAAGTATTTTAATTACTTTCTAAATTCAAAACAAATGTTGTAATTTAAATAACTCGTCTCACCGCACTTAAAAAAAAAACAACAGCGCGAGTCACGTCATCACTCTCGTTTCTCGTATCTCGTGCGAGGTGCGACGAGAGGAGGGAAAATTCCAGGGCCTTCCAGCAACGCAAGTCCGTCTTGTAGTGAAGCGTGATTTATTTTTAGTTTTTAATCATCCAAATCGCGTAATCCATTCCGTATTTTACCGTATATACTCGAGTATAAGCCGACCCGGATATAAGGCGAGGCCCCTAATTTTAACACAAAAAACTGGGAAAACGTATTGTCTCGAGTATAAGCTGAGGGGGGGGGAGAAATCCACCATTGCAGATAAAAAGTCTGGTCATGTGCATTACAGCTTAGTAACTCCATGTGCCTCATAGTAATAGCAGTTAACCCCATCATGTCCCTCACATTAACCCCCTGTGTGCCTCAAATAAGAGTTACTGATATGTGAGAGACATGGAGGTAATAATTAGGTATCTTCATAATTAAGGTTCTTTATTAGTACCCCCCATGTGTCTCACATATTAGTAACCCTTATTTAGGGCACACAGGGTTTAATATGAGGGACATGATGGGGTTAACTGCTATTAATGTGAAGCACATGGAGTTACTGAAACTGAATTAATATCCCCAAATGCCTGACATAATAGGCATAGTAACTAAAGGAAGGTACCTGTATGTTTCTCTTTACTGTAAGCATCCTCTCCTCCATGTGACAGACATCTTCTATTGGAGTCGGACACAATGAATCCTGGCCACTGACTTATCTGCAGGGTAGATGCTAATCCTAGTGGGCTAAATGACCTTTGATCCATTTTTTGTTTTTATAAAAATTTTTGTTTACATTTTTCGTTAAGTATTTTAGTATTTGGAAAATACTTTTGAAGTAGTATTTAGTATTTGTATTTAAAATACTTCGGGATTAAAGTATTTAGTATTTGTATTTAAAATACTTCAGTCATAAGTATTTTGTATTTTGTATTTAAAATACTTTCCCAAAGTATTTTCCCGAACACTGCTCATACTAAAGAATTCACTTTTATACAGCGATTTTTGGGGGGTGTCACAGCTTGTCTCAGAGACTGCTTCTCTTACGTTCTAATTCTGATTTTGTGGGGTATTAGAACTGAAGCCCAGTGTGCGTCCAATTCAGCTGCATATAAATTATAATGCTTTCTGCTCAGTTCTTGAGCACATTGAATATCCAAGGGTTATCTAAGCCTGTTGCTGTTGTATTCAGTTAAAGAAACCGCGTTTTTACAATCCAAATACCACTTCATTTTTGGCTGCTCAATTCTTTTGCGCAATTTAGATCCAGTGGTTAATTAAGCGTTGTTCTGCTGTTGTGGTCACTAAAAGAAACAGTGTTTTTCAACGCCAAAGAAGAAATTTTGCCTGTAGCATAATTCATATCCGAAGGGTAATTACGAGTTTTTCTGTTGTTGTGTTCCGTAAAGTATACGCCGTTTTGACAAGCTACAAAGCTGGTAATTGTTGGCAGCACATTTCTTTTGCGCAATTTACATCCAAGGGTTAACCAAGTATTTTTCTGCAGTGGTATTCAGTAAAAGAAAGGTTGTTTTTCACAGCCAAAGAGGAAATTTTGCCTGTAGCATAATTAATATCCGAAGGTTAATTAAGCCTGTTTGTACTTATATATTCAGTAAAATACACAGTGTTTTTAAACGACATATACAAGTAAGTTTTTCCTGGCCATTTGTGGAGCGCAATTTATATCCAAGGATTACTTAAGCTTGTTAGTGGGTTAATTTGGAGTCAAATACAGGGTGTGTATTTATCATATACAGATATCTTCATTAAACAGAGTATGTACATTTTAGAACAAACAGTATGTCAGACAGAGAGGTGACAGGCTCTTCACATGCGAGTGGCAGTGGCACAAACATTCCTTGAGAAGGCCCAGGTCGCAGCACAGCAAGGGGACGTCGCATCAGGGGTCACTCTGTGTCATCTAGCGGCCGTGTGTTGTTCAGCAACCCAATGGTTCTTGATTGGTTGACTAGGTCATCCACTTCCTCCCAGATGACATCTGACAACCCAAGCCAAGAGTCGGTGGGAACGTAAGACACAACCCTTAGTTGGCATGGCCCGGGAGCGGGTCAGCGGCTCTCACCTGTCCTCAACCCGCCTCTGTTCTATCCGGTTCCCTTAGCCAGAGATCTACTATGTGGTCTGGGTTCAGCGCCACTATATAGCGAGGATGAACAATTTGAGGAGGGCAGTCAGCAGCTACTTGGTAGCAAAGAAATTGGGCCAATATCCCCTGCTTCTTGCAGTTGGCGGCAAAGTATTGATGTGGAGAGTGGCATGGGAGGTCATGTTGTGAGTGGTCAGCCTCTGCATACCAAGACCGGTGATGAGGACAGCAGTGATGTTGAAACACAAATAGATGATGATGTAGCCGACCGCACTTGGGAGCCGGGTGAAGCAAGGGCTTCATCATCGTCAGGAGAAGAGGGCGTCAGCTTGCGCGTCAGGCAGCGGCGCAGCCAGCAAGTGGGTTGTGTGGCCATGAGTGAGCAGGGTAGCAGCAGTGTGAGGTCAGGAGCCAAGCGGCCACGGAGTAGAAAACCCGCTTCACAGGTCCAAGAAAGTCGCGGCACAGGGGCTCTGCGAGGCAGTGGCGGGAGCAGTCACTCAGTGCAGAGCGTTGGCGGTAAAATCAGATACTCAGCGGTGTGGCAGTTCTTTGCTTAGACACCGGAGGAGCCGAATATGGGTATATGTAGAATCTGTGGGCAAAAAGTGAAGCGTGGCCAGGGAGCTAACGTTGGCACCACGGCCCTGCGTCAACACATGCAGCGTCACCATCCGGTGGCCCGGGAGAAACGTGGCTCAGATGTGGTGGTCCATCCTGCCGCCGCAGCAGCAGCTCCCGGTGGAACGATTGCCATTGCAGCCAGTCAAGGCTCCACCACCTCTGCAGAATGGAGCTGTTTCTCTTTGCCATCATCTCCCGGTCCAGATGCTCCTGCTCCTCGCTACTCATGGCGCCAGCAGGTGTTCAATGAGGCGATTGCAAAGAGACAACAGTATGCGTCCAACCATCCTAAGGTGCAGAAGCTGACCGTGCTCCTGTCCAAGTTGTTGGTACTGCAGTCCCTCCCTTTCCAAATGGTGGACTCTGCACCGTTCAGAGAACTAATTGCTAGTGCCGAGCCGCGAAGGAGAGTTCCAAGCCGTAATTTATTTTCCAAAAAGGCAGTACCAGCATTTCACAAATATGTAGAACAGAAGGTGGGCCAGTCCTTGAGCTTATCGGTTTGTTCCAAAGTGCACGGCAGCGCAGACGTCTGGAGCTGTAAATACGGTCAGGGCCAGTACATGTCTTTTACAGCCCATGGGTGAATCTGCTTCCTGCCAGGCACACCAACAACTTGGACAGGAGACGCCACTTTCTCCTCCACGTTGTCAAACTGATGCTCCTGCGCCAATGTTCTCCTCCTCCTCCACCACCACCACCACCATCTCAGCCTCCACAAGTACTGCTCCATCATACCACATGTGTAGGGCACAGCGGTGTCACACAGGGGAGGAACTGCTCCGCGTCATGCAGCAAGAAATCGATGTGTGGCTTTCTCTGCGAAAAACTGCAAATCGGAACCATGGTGGCGGACAATGGGAGGAACATGTTGTCCGTGCTGCACCGAGGAGGGATGGTCCATGCGCCGTGCAGGGCGCATGTGTTCAATCTGATTTTGAAAAGGTTCCTGAAGTCTTCCACCGATCTTCAGAAGATTCTGAAAATGGCCAGGAAACTGTGCATGTACTTCATCCATTCCGACAAAGCCAGGAACACCCTCCTCGAGATGCAGCGGCAGAACGGCCTCCCCCAACACACACTGATATGCAATGTTTCCACCTGTTGGAATTCCAGCCTGCACATGTTGGACAGACTGTATGAACAGAGAAAGAACATTGACGATTTTTGAGGATCCAGGCGGACAGGAGTACTCCCCTGTGTAACTTTGATGTCAGCCAGTGGCAGCTCATGAGTGACACCTGCCGTTTGCTGAGGCCATTCGTTATTTGTCAATCGCCAGGACTACGGGATGAATAACGTCATTTCTCTGCTTCATGTCCTGGAACAGATGCTGAGAAATCTGTCTGAGCAGGGGACTAGAGACGTGACGACTACATCTCGCAGCCACATGAGTCCGGTGGGGACTGAACTGTAGGAGGAGGAGGAGGAGGACATTGTAGCAGAAGCATTGTCTGGTGAAATGAGTGGATTTTCCACCCAGGTGACAGCAGGAGCAGCTGGAGGAGGTAGATGGAGATGAGGAAGACATGGCAAATGACCCGCAAGCACCGTGGCAGTATACAGTCGAGATGGAGGCAGGGAGTCCCTCGGAGTCACTTGTGCAGATGGCCCACAGCATGCTGATTTGCCTGTTTAGCGACAGCCGAATAGTCACCATCCGGCAGAGGGATGACTTCTGGCTCTCCACCCTATTGGACCCTCGCTACCGGTCCAAAATGGGAGCCTTTTACCCAGCTGCTGAGAGGGAGGACAAACTCAAATACTATAGGGAAATCCTCCGTAGTCAGTTGGCCGCTGCCTATGTGCGGCAGCGTCCCTCCTCTGACAGGTCTGACCGGTGGGTTCCTCAGTGCTCACGAACTACTGCCACGGCTGCTTGGGGAAGGTTGGGGGGTAGGAGCAGTACCAGCTCCATCAGCAGCAACCTAAGTCTGGAGTCACTGATGAGCAGCTTCCTTCACCCGCCTACTGAGGAGGGCAGTCCCCAGCAGCAGCAGGACCTTGAGCAGTCCTTGAACCAACAGGTGGTGGCTAGTGTTGAGCGATTGCGTTGGCTATCGAGATCGATCGATAGTCGATAGTCGGCCGCTATCGATAAGGTTTTTCGATAGTGAGCATCGATTATGAGCGATTACCATTAAAGTCTATGGGAGAGCAACAAGACCTTCATTATTACACCCAAACAAGGCTGGAGAAGCTGAAATTAACATCCATAACAGTCAAATGGATACGTGCTACATCTTAGGCAACACACTTAGGTTATAAAAGTCACAGAAAAAAGCCACAGACCATTCACTATCCCTGTCTTGTACCACAGCCCGACCCTTAAACCTGCATCACCCACAAATTAAAAAGTGCCAGAAGGCAGTATGATTTGAACCATCATGTTACTTGAACTGGACATTGAATATCCCTGTCCTGGAACGCAGCATGAGCCCCAAACCTGCATGACCCCCAGATTTAAAAAGTGCCGCAAAAAGGAGTCTTTCAACCACCATTTTAGTTGAAATGGACACTAACTATATCTGTCCTGTACCGCAGAATGACCATTAAACCTGTCTGACCCCCAGATTACAAAGTGCCAGAAAAAGGAGTCTTTCAACCACCATTTTAGTTGAACTGGACATTGACTAGAACTGTCCTGTGCCACAGCATGACCAAGGGCTGGAGGTACAGTGGGTGCGGTGAGAGCCCAGGCTGGCGTCCGTCATCTATTAACACGCAGGTTAAAATGCCCTGATGACGCAGCAACAAAAACTGTTGTGCTGAAGCAGAGTGCGGAAGCGGAAGTGTGAGAACTCCAGCCTTCCTCAGTACACAGTCAAGACCTGGGTAGCGCTTGCCCCTCCGTATGAGTGCGGACCAATTGAGCTTCACTTGGAAATACTGGTGGTTAACGTTCCTGTTACCCCCAGGTGCCCTTTTGCTTGGCATTCTTTTTCTCATTTTACTCAACGTGCTGGAGGAAATTTTCTCTGTACTTTGTTCTCTGTCCGTGCTCCATACTCCATGTCCTCTGAATAACCTACATCTGGTCAAGTTTTCCTGTACCTCCCTTGTACAATTTTCAGGGGAGTTTTTTTACCAGCTTTTTTTGTTCATTCAAGTTTTTTATTAGTTTAATTCTAGAAAAAAAATTTTTAAAATAGGATGGAATCCCACCATGTCTTTGTTTCTCTTTTTTCATTCTATTAAATGGGTTGTTCTCAATACAGGGATTGATAGCTATGTTAAAGATCTTGCAAAAACAAGTCATTTTTGCAATATGTGTCCATTAACAGTGTCCTACCTATTCCTGTTTCTGACAGCACCATCACCCTTGAGCCACTCTTGACAATTGTGAAGAACAAATGTCTGTTAGAAACAACATTTTTTAGAATAGGACCTGTAGTATAGCTGCATGTCACAGCAAAATGCCCCCAAAAATTCAAAGCATGACCCTTGAGCCACTTTGGACAATTGTGAAGAACAAATGTCTGTTAGAAACAAAAATTTTTAGAATAGGACCTGTAGTATAGCTGCATGTCACAGCAAAATGCCCCCAAAAATTCAAAGCATGACCCTTGAGCCACTTTGGACAATTGTGAAGAACAAATGTCTGTTAGAAACAACATTTTTTAGAATAGGACCTGTAGTATAGCTGCATGTCACAGCAAAATGCCCCCAAAAATTCAAAACATGACCCATGAGCCACTTTTGACAATTGTGAAGAACAAATGTCTATTAGAAACAACATTTTTTAGAATAGGACCTGTAGTATTGCTGCATTTCAAAGCAAAATGCCCCCAAAAAATTCAAAGCATGACCCTTGAGCCACTTTGGTCAATTGTGAAGAACAAATGTCTGTTAGAAACAACATTTTTTTATAATAGGACCTGTAGTATTGCTGCATTTCAAAGCAGCATGACCCAAAAAATTATAAAAATGACTTCTCAGCCACTGTTAAAAATTGTGAGGGAGAAATGCCACTTAGAAGCCACATTTCTGTTCCAAAGGACCATGATTATTGCTGTATCTCACAGCTACATGACCCCAAAAAATTATAAATATGACTTCTCAGCCACTATTAAAAATTGTGAGGGAGAAATGCCACTTAGAAGCCACATTTCTGTTCCAAAGGACCATAATTATAGCTGTATCTCACAGCAACATGACCTCAAAACCATTGACAATGCGAAAACTTCTTAAGATAAAGTGAGTAAATGGAATACGGTGTTGTCATGAAACCTTGCTGTCTTTTTTTCCAGTCTTCTCACAGCAAAAGAGAATAAAAGAGGAAAAAAGAATAAAAATTGCAGGAAGAAATGATCATTTTAGAAAAAAGTTTTCAAGAGGACCATTTCTGTTTGAAAAGGAATGTGAAGTAGACCGGCAACTAATCGGTGACCTCGGGAATTGGGGCCACAACATCATTAGAGATCCATGCCTGATTCATCTTGATGAAAGTCAAATGATCCACATTATCTGTGGTAAGCCGGATGCGTTTGTCTGTAATGACTCCCCCAGCTGTGCTGAAGGTCCGCTCAGATTTTGACGCTGGCTGCTGGGCAGAACAAACACCTCTATGGCGTGACGAGCCAGCTCGGGCCATTCGTCCATTTTGGATACCCAGAAGTCTATTGGGTCCGGAACACATGCAAAAACATCGGTGTTGAGACGCAGATAGTCGTGCACCATGATCTTAAGCTGATCTCTGTGTGTTGGATGTGTGCCCTGCATTGCATGCGTTGGTGAGGTGGTAAACAAAGATTGCCAGAGGTCACCCATTAGGCCACCTTGCCTGCTGCTGCCGCTACGCCTACTTGGCACTCTACTGCTGTCACGTCGCTGATGTTGTTCCACCGTGACATTTGGGGAACGTGAAGCAGACGCAACAGATGTCTCCAGTTGATCAATCAGCAAGGTCTCCATTTCCTGCATTTTACTCTCTATTTGGGTGGGTGGAAGGAAAGTGCTGAGTTTTGTTTTGTACCGGGGATCCAGGAGGGTGGCCACCCAGTAACTGTTGTTCATTTTGATGGCCTTAATGCGAGGATCATGTTGGAGGAAATGGAGCATCCAAGCACTCATGTGAGAGATGGAGCCTTGATTTCCCAAGCCTCTGGGTCGAGGGGCACTAGCAAACTGATCTTCCTCATCTTCCTCCTCCGCCTCAAATTCGCGCCAACCTCTTTCCAAGGCAGGGACGTTGGTAACATCGGTGTCTAGGAATACCTCCTCCTCCTCCTCCTCCGCTGCCTCCGGCACAGCTTCAACACAGCCCTGACTTGCCTGAGATGATGCACCCTGAGAGCTGATGCGCCACCTTGCACTAGCTCTGGACCCCTGACAAGGGCATTGTCCGCACTGACCATTTTGGTGGCTTCTTCAAAACTGGCAAGGATGGTGCAGAGCTCATTCTCCTGCCTCCACTCTCGGTAGCTCTTTAGAAATTTCTGGACGACAAGGTTTATGACATGTGCCAGGCAAGGGATGTGCTCCAGCCTACCGATCTTAAGGGCGGCCAGCAGATTTCGCCCATTATCGCACACCACCTTGCCTGGCACAAGGTTCTTGTCACCCAGCCAGCGCTCGGTCCTTTTGCTTAGAGGCCGTCCAAAAGCTCCTGACCTGGGGTGTGGACGGTCTCCAAGGCAGATTAATTTCAACACGGCCTGGTGTCTCTGGGCACGTGATGCCACCAGAGGACCTTGGGGGAAAGAGCCCTGCACCATCCCTGCGGTTTTGAAGAGCGGGCGCCGAGCCTGAGAGCCACCGTCACCCCCAGAGACATCCACCCAGCTCACCCAGTGAGCTGTCACAGAGATATAGCGGCCTTGGCCGTGCTTACTAGTCCATGTGTCGGTGGTGAGATGGACTTTTCCGGACACAAATGCAGACAACGCGCTTGAAATTTTAGATGACCCGCGGCTGGCCACGGCAGGGACGGCCTGTCCGGCAAAGAAATTCCTGCTCGGCATCAGCTATTGGGGGCAGGCAAGGGCCATGACGTGGGGGGAACCCATCTGCGTCCACCAGACGGAAAGGCAACTTTTCCCCAAGGCCAAAAGCCTGGCAATGCCGACATTCAGGCTTTTGGCCTTGGGTTGTTTGGGGTTAAAGTGTTTTCTTATGCTCCCAAAACCGGGAAGACAGAAGGCTGGCTGCTAGACTGGCCGCTGTGCGGCGTGCATGTCGTCAAACTGGCGGAAGGAAAGGGGTAGGATGGTTTCTGGGGGTGCTGGTGGTACTCGGGCGACGGTGGAAGCTGAAGCGGAGGCGGGATCCTGATCATGACTCTGAGAGACATGGGCAGCTGAGGAACGCTTGGTGGTGGCGGAGGAGGAGGAGGCGGAGACAGAGGGTGTAACAATGGTTGGAGGCCCGGCGTCGGTCCCGGCCTTTTTTGCCAAGTGTTACCTCCATTTCAACTCATGCATTCGCTGCATGTGACCCAGCATGTTGTTGCTGGTTAACCACTTAAGGTTCTTTCCTCTACTTATGCGTCACGGCAAAGGCGGCATATGACACGCTGGGTGAATCAGAGGCTTGGAAAAGAAGGCCAGGCTTGAGAGGTCCTGGACCTTTTTGACGGCGATAAGCGAGGGGCGGGGTTTGCGCTGACCGTGGCTGGCGGAATCATATCAGCGGACTTCTGCGACCACCCTCTCCCTTTTGAGGCGGGAAACCCCTACTGACACTACCCCATCGTCTTCCCCCCCTCGTCCCGTGATGAAGCGCTCGCAAGCAAATTCTGCTGAAAAGACCACCATGGATCCGCAATGTCGTCATCATCATCATCAACACAGGTGACTTGCGGGCTTCAAGCAAGGGGCACTGCAAGGCGTTGCTGACCGCCCGGGATTTTTGCCGATTGACCGGCTTCCTTCACCTCATATGATGGCATCAGTAACTGGGCGTCAGAGCAGACTAAATCATCCTCTTGATTTTTTTAACATGCCCTTTTGACCCCAACCGCATTTTGGGCATCAAAGAGGTCCGCAGACAATGGATTATCCACAGTGGTGGGGACACGATTGACATTTGGGCTGCTTCATGTTGGACGGGTGCTGATGATGATGAGGACGACATTTGTGGCCGTGACTGCGAGGACAGGAGGTAAGACTGCTAGATGCAGGTTGTATTAACCACTGAAGGACAGATTGGCGACGATGTTCGTTACTTAGATCACAGGGCCCTCCCCCCAGCGATGACAGGCCTGACGGTCCTGCAACTGACGATCCGCTGGCAGCGTGTTGTCGGCCAACACTGGAAGGGGCACCTTTTCTCGTACCTCAACCTCCATGTGCTAACCCCCCTCTTTGCTCGCTTACCACCCGCATTTCGCTCCATGTTCAGAAATATAAAAATTTGAGAAGGTATGGAATATTTTGGAAAGTCTCTTATTAAAAGACGGCAAACACAGCTATTCTCAAATCCTCTAATCAAACAAAATTGCTGATTCAAATTTAACTGCAAGGTGTCTATCAACAAATCTGGACTGGGCAAAAGTCCAAAAAACACGTATCTGTTATGTTTTGGTATAATTTTTTGCACCTTTCAATTCACCTGTGGTGAATATAGAAAATTGCTGTTTTTAAGATTTACGTGGATGCTGCGTCAATGAACAAAATCTGGGTGGCAAATTCAAAAAACACGTAAATGTTATGTTTTATATATAAAACGGTATTTTTTGCACCTTTCAATTCACCTGTGGTGAATATAGAATTGCTGTTTTAAGATTTACGTGGATGCTGCGTCAATGAACAATGCTGGATGTGCAAAAGTCAAAAAACACGTAACTGTTATGTTTTCGTATGATACACGGTATTTTTTGCACCTTTCAATTCACCTTGTGAATAAAGAATTGCTTTTTTGT
>JAODAL010021147.1:0-67733 GCA_025379985.1 Phyllomedusa bahiana | reverse complement strand
TTGGGAATTAACAGAGTAGTTTCAAATATTGACATGCTTCAAATACCTTTTCAAAACCCTATTACCCTTCATCATTCTATCTATCTATCTACTATCTACTATATATTAGTATTTTATCTATGCTATATTTTAATATTATTATCTACTATCTATCTATTTCTACTATCTAATTAATATATATATATATATATATATATATATATATATATATATATATATATATTGCATATGCACACTTACAGTATCTCACATATGTGAGTGCACCCTTCACATTTTATTATATATTTCACGGGCCAACACTGAAGATATGACACTTTGATACAGTGTAAAGTAGTCAGTGTACAGCTTGTATAATAGTTTAAATTTGGTGTGCCGTCAAAATAACTCAACGCACAGCCATCAATGTCCAAACCATTAGCAACAAAAGTGTATACACCCAATTGTGCCCAATATGCCATTTTCACTCCACAGTGTCATGTGACCCGTAAGTGTTACAAGATCTCAGATGGGAATGGAGAGCAAGTGTGTTACATTTGGTGTTATCCTCTCTGCGGATCTGTCCTAGGCTATAAGAAGATTGCCAACTGAGATGCAGCCTGGTGGCCAAGACCAAACAGTGATTTAACAAGTCAGAGTCCACTCAGAACAGTTCTCAAAATGATCGACTAAAGAAGTTGGGTGCACGTGCTCAGCATCATATCTAGAGATTGTCTTTTCAAAATAGACGTATGAGTGCTGGCAGCATTGCTGCAGAGGTTAAAGAGGTGGTGGGTTCAGCCAGTCAGTGTTCAGACCATACGCTACACACTGCATCAAATTGGTCTGCATGGCTGTCATCCCAGAAGGAAGCCTCTTCTTAAGTTGATGCACAAGAAGGCCTACAAACAGGTTGCTGAAGACAAGCAGACTAAGGACATGGATTACTGGAACCAAGTCCTGTGGTCTGATGAAACCAAGATAAACTTATTTGTTTCAGATGGTGTCAAGCATGTGTGGCAGCAACTAGGTGAGTACAAAGACAAGTATGTCTTGCTTACAGTCAAGCATGGTGGTGGCAGTGTCATGGTTTGGGGCTGCATGACTGCTTCTGGCTATGGAGAGCTACAGTTCATTGAGGGAAGCATTAATGCCAACATGTACTGTGACATACTGAAGCAGAGCAAGGTCCCCTTCCTCCTGAAACTGTGCTGTAGGGCAGTATTCCAATATGATAATGATCCCAAACACACCTCCAAGACAACCACTGCCTTGTTTAAGAAAATGAGTGTAAAGGTGCTGGATTGGCCAAGCATGTCTCCAGACCTAAACAATATTGAGCTTCTGTGGGGCATCCTGATGGATCTAACTTCCACCATCATCATGATGTTATAGTGGAGGCGTGGAAGAGGATTCCAGTGGCTGTAACCTGTGAAGTTCTAGTGAACTTCATGCCTAAGAGCGTTTAGGCAGTGCTGGAAAATAATAGTGGCCACACAAAATATTGACACTTTGGGCACAATTTGTCCATTTTCACTTAATGGTGTACTCACTTCTATTGCCAGCGGTTTAGACATTGATGGCTGCATGTTGAGTTATTTTGAGGGCACGCCCAATTTACACTATTATACAAGCTGTACAAGGGCTACTTTACATTAAATCAAGGTGTCATATCTTCAGTGTTGACCCATGAAAAGATACAATAAAATATTTACACGTACGTGTATATGTATATATATATATATATATATATATATATATATATATAAATATTATGCATAATCTATATACAAATGCACCAAAATGAAATATGACAGATAATGCACCATGATCTTATAACACAAAATGTTATTTGGACTGTGATTTTCAATGATTGTCAATGGCCTTTGTTTAGAGATAAAAGCAAATAACAAGAAAAGCCGTCATATGACGGCTAAACTCTGCTACATCTATACATGGAACAATGTAAGCTTGTATCCTAGCGAGCTCACACATTTTACCTAGACTGTTAAGGGCCGTTCACACGGCTTATTTTGGGCACGGATTGCAGCCGTATTGCGCGCCATACTGTGCTGCAATACGTCTGGAATCCGTCCCAGCCATTACGGTAATCCATAGTTCTCATAGAGAACTGTGGATTCGGTCTCTCCCTCACGCTCGGCGAATCCGCCGGGCGGGGAGAAAGTGACATGCACATTATCCTGGCGGGATACGCGCCATGGATAAAGAAAGTCTATGGGGCGAAATCCGTGGAAAGTTGGATTTTGCTCAGGAGAATCAGAGGAGGATCTGCTATTGCAAACACTAAATGGCTTCAGTACATCCACAATGCATTGATATTGATTGCTAATAGCCGTCCAGTTTTCCTAGCTGTATACTTACAAAATTCTGTGGTCAATAATAATATTAATTAATATTCATTACTGACCCCAAGGTTTTGCAGTTGTAATGCCCAAATCAGACAGCCATTATCAATCAATAGAGAACCCCATAGAAGTGCATGTCTGACAGCTACACAATGACTGTCTGGTTTATACAGTCAAATCATACCATTAATCTGCTGAATCTTTTTGGCAAAATAATATTGGGCCTGCATGTATCTGGAATAACAAGTGCAGTCATGAGAGAAAGAAATTAAACCATATTTAAATGTTATGGTTTTACGTATCAGGACATAAATAAAAAATAAAAAAAATAATCTTTTCCTTAGAAGTTCTCAAAAATAGGCAAATGCACCCCCAGATGAACAACAACACATGACAAATTACCCCACATCATGTTTTATTTCACAAAACTTTTGCCAAAATATAGAAGCAGTGTGTTAAAAATGAAAAACACCTTAGGCTATATGCACATGGCGCGTTGAATTTGTTTTAACAATATGTAAAACATATTGCGTAAAATGTATAAAAATACGTACCACAAATTGTGGTACATATTTGTATATGTTTCCTGGACTTTAAAAACATACCCTATGTTTCTATTGGCTTTTAAATGTGTAAAACGGATCAAGAAGCGACGTCACTTCTTTGTACGGATGCGTAAAATGCAATATAATAATGTATGTAAAATACGTATCGTCTCAACGACAATACGTATTTTACATCGAGATCAATGAAAACTGAATGGAACATTGTTAACCCCTTCCCGACATAGGACGTATACATACGCCCTAGCGGGAAGTGACTTCCCACAAATGGACGTATGCATACCTCCTGGCGATCGCGCGGGCTTGCGGGCGAGCCGCGCATGATCGCAACATGGGACCAGCGGTAAATTACGCTACATTACCGCAACCTGTCATGGTTGCGATAATGAAGCCGCAGGCAGGAGGAGGGAGCTCCTGCCTGATGGTTCCGTGAAGTGAACAGCACTTCCCGAGGTCATTTGTGATGTCACCATGCCCACAATGCATTGTGGGCATGGTGACAGGCAGTTGTCATGGCGACCAGTACACAGTACTAGTACTGTGTACTGGCCTGCCTTCTAACAGCAATCTGATGATTGCTGTTAGAAGAAAAAGTAAAAAAAAGTGTAAAAACAGTAAAAATAAATGTTAAAAGTGGAAAAAAAAGTAAAACACAAACACAAAAAAATGAAATAAAAACACATACACCGCCCTTTTCCCCTTTACAAACATCAATCGCCCCCAAAAAGATAAAAAATAAATAAACTACCCCTATTTGGTATCGACACATGCGTAACGACCTGCCCTATAAATATGTCACATTAATTAACCCACACGGTGAACACCGTAAAAAAAATAAATAAAAAAACAGTCACAGAATTGCGTTTTTTGTTCATCCTGCAGTACATAAAATGGAATAAAAAGCGATCAAAAACTCATATAAACTCCAAAGTTGTACCAATTAAAACGTCCATTCATCCTGCAAAAAAATTATCTCTGTATACAGAAAAACAAAAAAGTTATGGCTCTCAGAAGACAGCGATGCATAAATATTGTTTTACACAATAAAACACTTTTTTGTTTTGTTTTTTAAAGTGCTTCAAAATAATAAAAATATATAAATTGTCACGGATATTGCGCGATGAGCGCTGTTAAAAATAAAAATAAAAAACACTACTAGGATTGCAGTATTTTCTTCACCCTTCCTTCCAAAAAATGGATTTAAAACTGATCAAAAAGTTTTGTCCCCCATAAAAATGATACCAATAAAAACGTCAACTCATCCCACAAAAAACAAGACCCAACACAGCTCCGTACACAGAAAAATAAAAAAGTTATGGCTCTCAGACTATGGCGATGCAAAAACGTGTTTAACTTTTTGAATAAAAGTGTTTTTATTGTGTAAAAGCAGTAAAACCTATAAAAAATATAAATTGGGTATAGTTGTAATCGTATCGACCTGCTGAGTAAAACTAGCATGTCATTTATGCCGCACGGTGACCGCTGTAAAAAATAAAAATAAAAAACACTACCGGGAATGCTGTATTTTGTTCTAAATGCCTCACAAAAACCTTAATAAAAAGTGATCAAAGCGTCATATGCACCACATAATGGTACTAATAAAAACGTCAACTCATCCCGCAAAAAACAAGCCCATAATCAGCTCCGTGCATAGAAAAATAAAAAAGTTATGGTTGTCAGAATAGGACAACATAAAAACGCAATTTCTTATAGACCTAATTCTATTGTGTAAAATTAATAAAACATAAAAAACTATATAAAATTCATATCATTGCAATTTTACCAACTCCCACAGTAAAGTTTTCCTGTCACTTATCCCGTATGGCGAACACTGTAAAAATGAAGCCCAAAAAACAATGGCGGAACTGCGCTTTTTCCCATTTTCATAGCCCAATACTATAAAATACTATGGATCACCTGTACACCTAAAATGCACAGTACACCCCTAGATGAGATCCATGATGGGTGTTGAATCCAAAACGGGGCGACTTCTGGAAGGTTTCATCTTTTCTGGTACTTTGGGGGCTTTGCAAATGCGACATGACCCCAACGAAATCTGCGTTCCAAAAGCAAAATAGCCCTCCCTCCCTTGTACGCCCTAACATGCGCCCAAACAGCAGTTTACACCCACATGTAAGGTATTGCCGAACTTGGAAGAAATTATTTAACAAAATTTAGGATGCTTTTTTTACAGGATTCCTTGTAAAAATTCAACATTTTCAGCTAAAATTGCAGATTGTTGGAAAAAAAAACATTTATTTTTCCCAGCTTAACGCTAAAAAATTTTGTGAAACACCTGTGGGGGGTTAATATACTCACTACACCCATGGATATATTCCTTAAGGGGTGTAGTCTCCAATATGGGGTCTTTTTAGGGTTGTTTATTAAGTTTTAGCCCCGTAGAGTCTCCGCAAACCTTAAATGGCGCCTAAATAAAATTGTAATGAAAATGAGATCTCAGAGTCCGGTAGGTTCACCTCCTATTCTGGGGCTTGTGGTTGAGCCAAATAGCGCACTATGGACACATATGGAATATATCTGAAAACAGCAGAATCTGGGGAATCAATATTAATTTGCATTTCCCTGATCACATCTACCGAGTTCTTGTGAATAATGGCTAAAAAATTTAAAATCTACAAAAAAAGTGAAATTTAAAATTTCACCTCCACTTTGCTTTAATTCCTGTGAAACACCTAATGGGATAATAAACTTCCCAAATGCTCTTTTGAATACTTTAAGGGGTGTAGTTTCTTAGATGAGGTAATTTATGGGGGTATCTAAGATACAGGCCAATCAAAATCACGTTAGAACTGGACTGGTGGTCCCTAAGAAAATGTATATTGCAAATTTTCTTGAAAATGTGAAAATTACTACTAAATTTCTAAGCCCCCTAATATCATAAATAAAAAAAAGACATGAAAAAAAAGATGCCAACCTACAGTAGATATATGGTAGATGCTGGTTATAAGCTATTTTGAGTGGAATAACTATCTGTCTTACACGCAGAAATTTTTGAAGTTTGAAAATGGTAAATTTTTCTAATTTTTCACGATACTTTGATATTTTTCACAAATAAAAAGGACTTTTTGGACCAAAATTTCTTACTGTCTTAAAGCACAATGTGTCTCGAGAAAACAATCTCTGAATCACATGGATAGGTTAAGGTGTCAAAAAGTTATTCTCACATAAAGTGATACATGGCAGATTTAAAAAATGGGGCTCTGTCAGAGAGCATAGCTGGGCGTCGCTGCCATTTTTGTTTGTGCACTGCTCTGTCAGAGAGGCCAAAACTGGCTCCGGCGGTAAGGGGTTAAATACACATCAAACGTTTTGTGAACATACCCTAACTGCTTCCATATTACTTGAGAGGATAATTAGCAGCCAGGTGTAAATTAAACCGCTTTGATCAATTCATCATCAGCAAGTATGATCACCTCTATAAAAGCAGAAGTTTGGGAAGTTTGTTTGTCTAGAGAATTTAGGCATATGTTTAGGGGCATAACTAGAAAAGCTGGGCGCAATAGCAAACTTTTGGATGGGGCCCACCCTGCCAGACCCTCATCCGACCATGAACATTTAACAGTATCTGTTAATAATAGTTATTCAGTTGCTAAATAATACAAGGAGAAAATACTGCACTGTACATATCACCATTATACTGCTACCAAAAAAATCCCGCTAAACCAAGACCAACAATACCAATAATGCTGCTATATAAGGACCCAATTATACCATCAGAATATGACCACAAATTACTACCACATCATAACTGAATAATACCCCTATAATATTACTGAATAAAGACCACCAGTCAAGCCAATATAATAATAATATATTATAATATGTTTAATATATATAATTATATAATAAAATAAATAAATATAATAATATATATAATTTTTATTATTATAATAATATTATTGAATTAATCCCACCAGTCAAGCCAATATCGCTCTGCTCTCCACTGATGAGGGGCAAAACCCGAAACGGCATATGTAGATGAGCAATATTGGCTTGACAATTATTCCTTTTTGCTTCTCAAAGATTCAGTGAATCAGAAGTAAATTGAGGATTTGTTACAACCTATAGAGGGCGCAGTGAGCTTTCCAGCTCCTTTCCCATAATGTCTTGTGATATGCAGATGCTGAGTAGTGGGCTAAAAGGCAATTAAAAAACTAAAACACCTTAACTGGTGCTCTCCATAAGGAGAGATGTTCACCTTCTCTCAGCCACTCATTGCCTCCCATCAGTCAAGGCCAATTTTCGCTCTGCTTACACTGATGAGGGGCCAAAACCCCGAAAACGGCCCTATGTAAGATTGACAAATAAATTGGCTTGACAATTTTTTCCTTTTTGCTTCTCAAAGATTCAGTGAATCAGAAGTAAATTGAGGATTTGTTACAACCTATAGAGGGCGCAGTGAGCTTTCCAGCTCCTTTCCCATAATGCCTTGTGATATGCAGATACTTAGTAGTGGGCTAAAAGGCAATCAAAACACTACACACCTTAACTGGTGCTCTCTATTAGGAGAGATGTTCCCCTTCTTAAAGACCATTATACTAAGACCACCATTACCCCCATACAGTGACCATATGGTGGTAATTACCAGTTTTCACAGGCAGACATATAAGTGATTACATTGCAGTTACATCAAGGGACTCACAGGTGACATTTTCTCTGATGAGTCGTTCACTTTCCCTTTTCTTCTGCATTCAGTCCAGACCCCCTTGAAGACTTCTCCTGGCTACCACTCGTCCCTGCAGATTTGGATACAAATATCTTAGAATCATCACTTTTTCAGCACTTTGTTACCTATTCCCACCTCTGTACAAACTTCACATGGGTAGGAGAGTGGATACAGGCAACCAAAGGGGTGGGAAGGAACAGAAGACTAATCCCCTGGAAATTGTGCTATGGAAATGGCCTTTACCCCTCAGAATCATATTGTGCGATCCGAACATCCTTCCCCTACACCCAAAAGATCAGCTGCAGCCTGCAGGTATGATGCATGATCTTCAGGGGATGCTGGATATGGAGTTTAGTACTGTCATTCTTTTTGTATTTCTGTTTTTCTACAGATTTCCCCACTGGACTATAATGGATTTAATGGACTATGTCTGACCAGCGTTGGATCCATTTCTTTAATAAAATGGTCAATGAGAGCTGGTGTCGGGGAGTGTTTATTAAAATAAAGTGGTCCTCTGTGGTGTGTCAGTGTATTTTTTTTACCATTTTATTCCAGTAATAGATGTGTTTGACAGGTGCCACTACTACTAATACTGGAGCTTGGTGTCAGCCTTGGAATGACAAAAAAAAAAGAAAACACCACTGGCTGACACCAAACACCATTGCAAGTAATAGAAAATGTCTGTCAGACTTCTCTTTTGATAAAACTGGAAAAAAATGGTAAAAAATTTACCAACACAACATAAACATATTTAATTTAAATAAACACTCCCCAACAACATCCCTTGTTGACCATTTTATTAAAGAAATGGATACAACACTGGTCTGACATACAGTGGTGGCCAAAAGTATTGGCACCTCTGCAATTATGTCAGATAATACTTAGTTTCTTCCTGAAAATGATTGCAATCACAAATTCTTTGGTATTAATATATTCATTTATTTTGCTTGCAATGAAAAAACACAAAATAGAATGAGACAAAAATCAAATCATTGATCATTTCACCCAAAACTTCAAAAATGGGCCGGACAAATGTATTGGCACCCTCAGCCTAATACTTGGTAGCACAACCTTTAGCCAAAATAACTGCGAACAACCGCTTCCGGTAACCATCAATGAGTTTCTTACAATGCTCTGCTGGAATTTTAGACCATTCTTCTTTGGCAAACTGCTCCAGGTCCCTGAGATGTGAAGGGTGCCTTCTCCAAACTGCCATTTTGAGATCTCTCCACAGGTGTTCTATAGGATTCAGGTCTGGACTCATTGCTGGCCACTTTGGAAGTCTCCAGGGCTTTCTCTCAAACCATTTGCTAGTGCTTTTTGAAGTGTGTTTTGGGTCATTGTCCTGTTGGAAGACCAATGACCTCTGAGGGAGACCCAGCTGTCTCACACTGGGCCCTACATTATGCTGCAAAATTTGTTGGTAGTCTTCAGACTTCATAATGCCATGTACACGGTCAAGCAGTCCAGTGCCAGAGGCAGCAAAGCAGCCCCAAAACATCAGGGAACCTCCGCCATGTTTCACTGTAGGGACCGTGTTCTTTGCTTTGAATGCCTCTTTTTCTTTCTGTAAAATCTATGTTGATGCCTTTTCCCAAAAAGCTCTACTTTTGTCTCATCTGACCAGGTAAGATAAGTATGGCCCTACGTAGATAGGTAAACGGGCATAGCCCATGTAGGTAGGTGGGAACCATTTTGGTAGGTAGACCCCCATTAGATAAGTTGGTAGGCCCTTGGTAGGCCCCAGGCAGGTTGGTGGATAGGCCCAAGCTAGGTAAGTATACAGGCTCTAAGTAGGTAGGTTGATAGGCTCCAGGTAGTTAAATAGGTAGGTAGGCCCCAGGTAGGCAGATAGGTAGACATGCCCCAGAAAGGTAGGTAGATAGGCCCAAGGTAGCCAGGTAGGCCCCAATTAGGTAGGTAGACATAAGCCAGATAGGTAGGCAGGTAGGTTCCAATTAGGTAGGTACATATGCCCCAAGTAGCTAGGTAGGCCTCATTTTGGTAGGTAGATAGGCCCCAGGTAGGTAGGCCCCAAGTAGGTAGATAGGCCCTAGTTAGGTAGGTAGGCCCCAGTTAGGAAGGTAGGCAGTAGGCAGGTAGATAGGTCCCATCTAAATAGGACCCCATTACTGAAAGAAAAGAAAAAAAACTCACAGACCAGCAGCAGGTCTCCTTCTCTGAGAAGCCCGGTGCAGACGGCATGATGATGTGACATCATCGCATCGCCTACGTCAGCACTAGCTTGGTAGGCTTAAGGCTAGTAGGTTAAATAGCAGGGCAGAGCACCAGTGGCACATCCCAAGTGGACTGCGCAGTACTGAGGGCTTTTGCCCTCGATTCCTGGGCCCTGCCCCTGAACGCTTTGAACACAGGCCCAAGTGTTCTGAGCCAGGATGCACTGGCTGATCCCCCTGTGGCAGTGGGCACCAAAGGAGCCATAGCATGCATGTGTTAACATGATCACTGGCGTAGCTACAGGGGTCGCAAAGGTTGCAGTTGTGAAGGGGCCCCTGAGCTGGGGGGGGGGACCCACAGGCCCCCCTCACCACTACATCGCCAGCCCGGCTTGGCGCTGCATATCTTTGGAAGGGTAAGCGTTTCCTTCCCTGCAGCGTCCCTCCTCCCCTCCTGTACACTGTTATGAATCAGAGGAGAGGAGGAGACAGGAGGAGGAGTCGGTCAGCAGAGCATTACAAGGTACTGGCTGCTGCAGTTTGTGTCTTTAGTGATCCTCACTTCTCCCCCAATACTACTCACTCTCTCTCTCTCTCCAGATCCTCAACATTAGAGACATGATTAAGCCATTGTTCAGGCAGCAGGTTGGGGCTACAGCATTTAAGTAGGGGCCCCTCCAGGAGTCCCTACCCCACTCAGTAACACTAAAGTTATATGATTTAACCCTTACACATCTGCAGAATCCACTGGTCAGGCAGCAGGTTGGAACCACAGAATCTGAATAGGGGCCCCTGCAGGAGTCTCTGCCTCACACAATGACTTGGAATTATATGATTTAACCCTTACACCTCTGCAGAAGCCACTGGTCAGAGAGCAGGTTGATGCCAGCACATCTGAGTAGGGGGCCCTGCAGGAGTCTCTAACCCACATTGTGACACTGGAGATATTTTATTTAACCCTTACATGTCTGCAGAAGTCACTGGTCAAGCAGCATCTGAGGGGCTACAGCATCTGATGTCATCACGCCAGTAGGCGGGCATAAAATAGACATAAAAAAACATTTTGGTCCTGAGGTCATAGCTGGCAGTGGCATCAGCGCATTCTCCACTTTTGTGGTCATGTTTTAAGCTTTTAATATCTTTGTTTCTCTAGAAGGATCTCATATTAGGGTACATGGAACATTTTTAATACACACTGCGACTTTTGAATAGTTGGGGGCAATGGCGTAGATACAGGTCTCGCACCATGCCCCTGAGACAGGGCATACATTGGCTCAACAACTGGGTACCTCTAGTCCCAGCCGCAGAGCCCTCTAGAAGACACGGTGCAGGTGGCACAATGCAATTATGTGTCTCTTTATGGTGGGGATATGTGGTGATGATATTGCGATATTATTAGGTGTTTTTATATTGTTGTTATTGGTATTATTGGTCTTGATATACTGGTTTGGTCAGTAACATTATGGTGGCATTAGTCACTATACTGTATTGATATGTAGGGTATTATTTAGTCTTTGTATAGTGTTGTTATTGTTTATATTGGTCTTGGTATACTGGTTTGTTCAGCAACAGTATAGTGGTATTAGTTACTATATAGTGGTGATAATGTGGCTCTTGTATATGTACATATCCGCAGAATGCAGATAACATGTCAATTAAACTGTTCAGTTTAAACTTTAACAAAAGCTAAACCCAAAAATCAAAGGCACAATTTAATTTTTTTTCCTGTTCACCCCACAAAGAATTTTATTTTCCAGGCTGTGCAAGTGGAAGTGGGTGGAGGGGGGCAGGGGAAACAGATGCTTTGGCTGTATACCTTGAGTTTATTTTTTCCCGCCGCCTGGCCCCATTTGAAATAATTTTTTTTCTATTAGACAACCACTTTCAGTAGATTTAATTTGCTGCACCGTGCTACACCGCAGACCTCTTTCACTCCGGGTAGCTAACCTGTTCTTAAAAAGTAGTGGTCCACAGACAGTGTCAGGAGGTGGGGGGGCCCAAACTGAAGTTTTGCACCCGGGCCCCTGAGTCTTTAGCTACGCCCCTGAACATGATGCCAAAGAGTAAAGACATCAGCAATGATCTCAGAGAAGCAATCAATCTGGGAGGGAATAATAGGGCATTTCCAAACAATTTGAGGTCCATCATTCTACATTGGGAAAGGTTACTCACAAGTGGAAAACATTCAAGACTGACAATATTACCAGTGGCCACTCCAGTAAATTTATATTCAACACACATAGACTTTGATTTAGATTCTTTCTTGTCTTATATTTATAACTTATCATATAGATGCATACACTTATTCTCATCATAGAATGCAATACAACAGAAATTTAATCTGTGTACATGTCAGTCCATTTTTCTTAGAACGTTTTCATCCACGTAGGATAATTTGATTTTCCATAGAGCCTAATAGAAGCTTAAGACCTGAGGGACGCATAACTCTGCTGCAAGATGCAGCCGTGACATTTCGGAAGTCAGCGCTTCCTTTCTTAAGCATGCGCTGGAGATGCTCGAGTCTCCTTTTAACCAATCAATATATATCACCTGACAACACATGATTAAACAATTAAAAACATTGAAAAGACTCAAAATACTACATCAATACATTATAACTATACAAACTTACAAAAAGCAATGTACCGTAAGTTAAAAGCCTCATTGAGACCTTTTGGTGTAAATATGTCCAGTTTATAGATCCAGAATGCCTTGCACTGTAGCAGTCTGGATCTATTCTGGTTTTCATACTGGGCATGCACTGCTTCAAGTATGGACCAACATAAGTCACTGACTGCATAATGCCTCTCATGGAAATGCTTAGCTATATAATATATAGTTCAAGAAAGAATCTAAATTATAGCCTATGTGTGTTGAATATTGATAGTACGGGGTTATGGAGAGGACCCTGGTTAAAAGGCTAAGTGATTGCACATCATAGGGAAATAAGGATATAATTGCCTTTTTCCAGTTAAATGGTGAGTTTGTGGTTTATTGAAGTTCTGTTAATTTACCACAAAACCATACTGTGAAATTCTCAGAGGAATTGCAAAAAGCCAAAAAACTGCATCTCAGACTTTAAAGGCCTCAGTGCGCATGTTAAATGTAGGTTTCAGGTTCATGAAAAGACAGAAAAAGACCAAAAAGTATGGCTTGTTTGGAAAAGTGAGCAGCTGAAAGCCTCTTCTATCTAAAAAGAAAATGGTGACATGGCTTTAGTTTGCAAAGACCTCTGGAACAATGTTCTGTGGACGGTTAGGACCAAAATAAAGATATTTGGCCATAATGCACAGTACCACATTTAGTGAAAAACAAATGCAGCATATCAGCACATTTATTTTTTACCTGCTGTCATGCACAGTGGTGGAAGTTTGATGATTAGAGCTAGTTTTGCAACCATTGTACCTGGGCACCTTACAGTCATTGAGTCCAACAAGAATTTTCCTGTAAATCAAATTGTTTTACAGTCAATGTAAGGCCATTTATCAAACAGTCAAAGCTTTGCTAAAATCGGGTCATGCAGCAGGACAATCCCAGGCACACCAGCAAATCTACAACAGCAAGACTGAAAAAGAAAAGACTTAAAGGGGTTGTCTCACTACAAGGATTGTTTTTTGTGTTAAAGATCTTGAAAACTGAGTCACTTTGCAATATATGTCCATTAACAGTGTCCTACCTATTCCTAGATATCCCCTCTTGTATGAGCTGCACCAGCTCCTTAGGTCGATATAGCTACAGACGTGTTCGATAGGCTCTGATAGGCTGCCAGCGCTGGTTGCTTTGGCCACAGACCTGGTGTCCTCAGCAGCTTGTTACTGCAAGTCAGTAGAAGCCAGTAAACACTGAATTCAAATATGCAACCGAGAAAACAGAGCTGAGGTAAGATGAATAAATGTAGTGAGACAACCCCTTTAAGGTGTTGCAATAGCTCAGTCAAAGTCCAGACCACAACCCACCTGAATTTATGTGATGGGACTTAATGAGAACTGTGAATAAACAAATCCACACAAACCTCAATGAAGTGAAGCATTGCTGCAGAATGATGTCAAAGACTAATAAAGTCATAGAGAAAAAAATTACTTAAAGTTAATGCTGCTTAAAGTGATTCTACAAGCTTTTGGTCCATTGGGTGTACTTAGTCTTTCAAGCATGGCTTTTCAATGCATGAATAGAGAATAGTTTTTTTTCACTTTGAAACATTGTAAAGTATTATAGAATAAAAAACACAATATCTATATATGACCTACAAGGCTCTCCATGACCTCTCCCCTCCATACATCTCTGCCCTAATTTCCAAATATCTCCCCTCACGCAATCTCCGCTCCTCACAGGACCTTCTCCAATGCTCTTCCCTTAATCAGCTCCCTCACAAAAACCGTCTCCAAGACTTCTCCCGTGCTTCACCCACACTCTGGAACCACTGTCCCAACACATCCGACTCTCCTCCACTTTCAATAGCTTCAAAAGCAACCTGAAAACCCATTTCTTCAGGCTTGCCTATAACCTACACTAACCTTGTTGTCACTACTTCCTCTACAAACATGTCTGCCACTCACCTCCTGTCTCTTTCCCCCTCCTTGTAGATTGTATGCCCTCGCCGGTAGGTCCTCTGTCCCTCTGTCGTGCCAATTGTCATTAATCACTTATCAGTGTACTCGTTTGACTTATGTTATATATGTAACCCCCTCGAATGTACAGCGCCCTGGAATCAATGGCGCTTTAAAATAAATAATAATATCCAGCTCACCCACTTAGATTTGGGAGCACCAACTAAGAATCCAAATACAAACAAAATCCAGCGTCTTGGGTAGAATACAAGATTTATTCCAATTCTAAGACATGGTGAAGCAAACGAAACACAGGACATTTGGATTGTGATTTTTTTTTCCTCAAGCTTGATGTTCATTTAGGGATGTGGATCTAAGAATTTACTTAATGACTACCTGTGAGATCACTTGCCGTTTTTTTTTTTTTTTTACTGTGAAAATATACAGTATAGTTATGCCACAGCTGCTGATTTGGTGCAGCGATCACGTGCCTCTACTTACATTACTGTTCAGACCTGTTTACAGAGGTAATGTCCTCAATTCAAGAAAGAGAACTGAAGATCGGGAGGCGTGTCGCTGGAACCATTTATGAGGGGCACAATATGCAAAATAAAATAGTAAAAAAAACTCACTCATACAAAATAAATTTTTATTAAAATTATTAATATCAGCTCAAACCACAACTTTTACCCCTGCCCATGATAACCCTAAAACTTTATATAACCTTTATATAATATCAACATCTGTGACGGAAAAGTGACACAAAACTTATTTTAGTGTCACATTTGCTGTTGAAAATAAATAAAGTGAAAAGCAGCCTTTTTTTTAGAAAAAAATATTTTCCTTCAAATTATTATTACAAAAACAAATGTAAAAATTAAAATAAAAATAAAGCACGTGCAAGAAAGTGAGAAAGGAAAATGTGTCTGGTCAGGAAAGGGGTAAACGCCTTTGACAGGAACTGGTTAAGTTATATTAAATGTAAAATGTAAATAAAATGAAAGTAGCAGTTGAATTCTCTTTTCTGGCTGAGATGAAAGGAAACCAGCACAGCACTATACACAGGAAGATTTGTTTTACAGAGGCTACGTTACAGCGTTGTCTATGATATTAATCATCCTGTCTTTTTATAGTATTGTGTGCTTAAAACAAATACTACATATCTTTGAACATTGCAAATCTATCTGGTTTAATATTTCTTTATATAGATATATGAGGTCTATTGTTGGATTTTATTTATAATTTTTTATTAATGTATTTGGATAATTTATTTATCATTTAACTCTGTGGGGTAAATAATTTTATTACTTTTTAATAAGAAATATATTTTTGAGGAAAGCACATTTTGACTAGCAGCTACTAAGGAAAAATGTTTAATTTAAATGTCTAACATGATTAATGACCACAGTTTTCAAGTATATATTTTGTGTCAGTCAAGTATTATATTTTATGATGTACTGCTTGTCGGTGTGCTGGGTGATACTTAGGTTTTGTCAAAAATTCAAGTCATTAAAATTTTTGACAGATGTTACAGAGTGGTTTTGAACTGCGCCTTTACCAATGTAACTTCCATCTCCTAGTTGAAGCAGCCACCCATCTTAGCCTAGGATTAGTAGCCATCTTTGAAAACTGCTTCTGACATCATGGGTGGAGACTCCTTGCCCTGTTCTCTTTCAGGTCCCTGTATGAATTATTGTCTGAGTCCACTACAGTCAGGTCTGCTAGGAGATAAGATTTTATGGTCACTGAGACAAGTGATATAATATTTGACAGATGCCAATAGGAGGACATAATTTGAATCAGAAGGGAGTATCACACAGGAAATAACTGCCATCTTGTTACAAGGCGTTTTTTTTTTTACATAAATCACATGTTGTGGCATTGAATCTAGTAAAGCAAAGTTTGATAATTGAAGGATCGCTCACCCTCTTTTTCTTTTTGTTGTTTGGAGACGATTAGCTCCTCAGCTGATTGAATTCATCCACCTTCGCCCGTGATCCTGGCTCCCGGCACGGGAAGCCAAACGACAGAACAGCAAAAATAGGAATGGATCCAGCGTGGTTGGTGAAAAATATAATTCCAATTTATTTCACATATACAAAAGTGCAGGCGGTACTAACAAGACAAACAGTTAAAACCTACGCGTTTCAGGCATAGTAGATTTTTGCCCTTGTTCACGGTACCGTGAACAAGGGCAAAAATCGACTATGCCTGAAACGCGTAGGTTTTAACTGTTGGTCTTGGTAGTACCGCCTGCACGTTTGTATATGTGAAATAAATTGGCATTGAATCTAGGCTTTGAGTTACAATTTTTATGCTTTGTTGGGTAAACTTGGTTTCTATTGTACATGACAGATGTCACAGAAAAGTATAAATAAAACACACATTTGCATATTTCAGTAATTAAAATATCCACATTATAAAAATAATGTTACATATTAAACGTTGTTCCAGTGTGACCTTGGGTCCAGTAAAGCTGAGATTAGTGCGGCTACCATTCAAAGTAAAATGCTCGGGTTGATTTTTTATTTATGTTGTCCTATTGTGTATGTATGTGTTGCTTTGTTTTATATAATTTACAAACAAGATCAACAAGCCCTTTTTATGTCCTTGTACCAGTGTTTATAAAATCTTTCTATGTTGTAAGATTAATCTTAGGTTCTTGAAAATAATGTTTGCCTCATGTGGCCCCAACCCTTACAAGGTATGTTTCCACTGAAATTTATCAGATAATTCCATATCAGATATATCAAGGAAAGTGGGCAAGCTGTCAGCTTCAGCTTGCCACCAGTTCATTAACTGATAAAGACATAAAATATAATAAACGACATTCCAAAAACTGTTCTAGCATATAAAACAAATTGCATGTCATATTTTGTGGTTGTGCTTAGTAATCCTTTTCTTATACTTAATCTTCATGTTGATCATCAAAATTGATGAATTAAACCTTTTTATGTATATTACTGAGCATTAACATTTCAATCTTGGTTTGGCCTCAAATAACACATTTCTACTGACTAATGCTAATAAAATAGTGTACTTCTTTGTACAGCACTGGCAGGAAGGCCAACCACCTGTTCTTCTGAAAGATTAATGAGCAAGATGTTAAAATTCTCCCACAGTCTAGTATTGTCTGAAATTCCAAATCCTCTGCATCTTCGTTTGAAATATATATTTTTTTATCATTACAAGTACATGCTGTATTGCTCCACATGTCATATAATATGTATTTGATTTAATGTGTAGGATTGTAATGCAGATCTTTATTATTAGTTATGAAGCAATATTTTTCTGGATACATTGCACCTATATCAGGCTGGGCCATCCAGTACATACAATATATAGTGTTGCTTTTCGACTTCTGTTGTTTATCTGTCCTATACCTTAAAGTTTAAAGTGGTATTCCTATCTCATTAAATAATCTGCAAAACATATAGGAGAAGGTAAATAAACATTCTTACCAAATACATTTCTGTTCTGGATTTGCTTCATTTCAAAGATTCTGCAGGTTTTTTTTATCCTGCTTATCTACAGATGCTTTCTTAAGTTACCGGCCACCACAGAGGTGGTTGGTAACCTGTAGACTAGCAGGATAAATAACCTGCTGTATCTTTGAAATGAAGCAAAATTAGAAATGTATTTGGCAAGAATGTTTATTCACCTTTGCCTATTGTTTGAACCTAATCAATGAGATGGAAATACACATTTAACGCTAAGGGAGACATATATGAATGAAGGCGCTTCAAAGTGAATTGTCGAGTCTCGTTTTCAATGTATAATGTGTCTGAATGTATGAAAGTGTTTTTTGTGCAATTATAAATGGAGTTTAAAGTTTGACAAGCCTCGCCTATGTGTTAGGCGCAATACGGAACTTATACGCATTAGTAATGCGCCAAACATATATGAAGTCATTTAGATAGGCTGGAAATAAAAGAAAAGCATGTCAGTGAATAGAAACTGTGGTAGTGATTTTGCTTGGTGGACCACAGGTCCCAGCAATACCTGTGCTGTATGTAGAATAAAGGATGAGAGCAGCAAGAATAAATTTCAAATTTAATGTAGTAAAAATTAAAAATTGTAAAATCTGAACAACAACATCAGTGGGTTATTTAATGTAAAACTAGTTCTATTAAATTTAAATGCATTTTGTAGGAGATATTTTTTTTATTTTTGGGATATTATATATTTGTATAAATTTTATATGATAAAATTTTTTATTAAATTTAAATAATTTAATTTTATATAGTTTGATAATTATCAGAAATTACTTTTTATTATTTGAAACCGATGTAAGTTGAGAAAAAAGGGGACATTTTTTGCCCTAACAGCAAATCTAGCTCCACTTCGACTCCTCGGGCTCAGACAGACCACATTGAAATAGCTCTGCCTGTTCGAGCAGTAATGCACCAAGTTTTGCCGAATCACATTTATATATGTGTCTAATATTTTGTGTAGTGTGACACGCCCCTGTCACGTACCCAGACGTAGAAGTGGATCCACTGGACCGCCGCAAGCGATGGCGTAAGCTACGCCAGGGAACGGAATCTAAGTAGGTCCCGGTTTTCACCAGAGCCCGCCGCAAAGCGGGATGGACGCTGCGGCGGGAGTCTACCGGGTCGTTCCCCCCTGACGTGACTTGCTTGGGGTGGCAGCCAAAGTATAGAGGGGTGCGAATCGTCAGGCAGGCTTCGTAGTCGGGGACAGCAAAAGGGTCAGGGCAGGCGGCAATGGTTCGTGGTCGTGGATAGGCAGTGGGTCAGGAACAGGCGCAAGATGCGTGGTCGAGGAACGAAGCTAATAGTACGGTTACACGGTAAGTCAGAACAAGGTTGAACGCTTTCTCAGTGGGCTAAATGGCACTACAAGATCCGGCAACAGCCCCAGGAAGGGGCAGGCTTAAATAAGGGCAGTGCCCGGGAAAATAGCCAATTCCCGGGTGCACTGGCCCTTTAAATTTCACAGAGCCGGCGCGCGCGCGCCTTAGATGTCGGGAAACCGCGCGCCGGGAGGCCCTGGAGCAGAGACAGACCGCGGCCGGGTAAGTAAGAAGGTGCCGGGCCCGGCCGGGGGAGCGTGCCCACCGCCCGACATGCGGGCGGCGGTGCTGCTCGTGCGGGGACCACGGGTGTGCCCACGAGCCAGGACGGGGGTCGCAGGCCCACCCGTGACAGTACCCCCCCCCTTTGGCCTCCCCCTCTTTCTGGCCTGGAGGAACCTCTGAATGATGTTAGGATCCAGAATATTGTTTTCTGACTCCCAGGACCTCTCTTCGGGCCCGAACCCCTTTCCCAGTCAATGAGAAAAAACCGCTTCCCTCTCACCATCTTCACATCAAGAATCTCCTTTACCGTACAGACATCGGGGGCACCCGGCCTCGGGATAGGGAGCAAGTACCCTAGAGAAGCGATTAAGGTGACCGTTTTAGAAGCGAGACAAGGAAGGAGTTCGGACCCTCATAGTGGGAGGAAGCGGAGCTTGTATGCCCGGGATTAATGCCCCCTAAGCACCTCGAATGGACCCAGGAACCGGGGCCCAGCTTAGAGCGGGGAAACCCTTTGAAACGTATATATTTAGCCGACAACCACACCTTTGTCACTTGGCGAGAAGTTGGCGGAGGTCTTCGCTTTTGTTGCTTGTCCCTTTGGTGCGGGGGGAAGCCGGAGTAGAGATTGGTGCGTCTTGCTTCCAGATAGCTGTCATTCCTGGACCAGCTCCTGCACAGCAGGACCTCGGAGGGCACAGAAAGGGGGAGGGTGTGGCGGGATGTCGCTCATAGACAATAAAGAAAGGGGGCAGCTCCGGAAAGACTCCCGAGTCCAATGATTAATAGGAGAACTCGGCCCAGGGCAACAGGCTGGACCAATCATGCTGGCGCGCGGAGACAAAGTGGCGCAGGTAGCAACCTAGGGTCTGGTTTATCTCTCTACCTGCCCCATTGGACTGGGGGGGTAGGCTGAAGAAAAGTCCAATTTCATTTGCATTTTGGTTGCAGAGGGGGGCGCCAGAATCTGGAGACAAAGGGAACGCCCCGGTCCGAAACTATGTGCCGGGAAGCCCATGCAGCCGAAAAATATGTAAAAAAAAAATAAACTGGCAAGGCGCGGGGCTGAGGGCAGGCCCGGCAAAAGGAGTGAGTGGGACATTTTTGAAACCGGTCTGTCACCACCCAAATCACGGTGTTGCCCGAGGAAGGAGTGAGATCCGTGATAAAATCCATGGCCACATGGGTCCAAGGACAGCTAGGTATAGGTTGAGGAAGGACAGGGCCTGCCGGTTTGAGACGAGGAGACTTGTTCCTGGCACAGGAAGCGCAGGACTCCCACGAACTCACGAAAATCCTTGGCTAGTCCCCCACCAGTAGAACCGGGGATGAGGGAACAGGACCTCTGCACTCCTGGGTGACCCGCCATAAAACCCGGGGGCAATGACCCCAAGACAATATCTTTCTTCCGGAGAGCTGGACGAACGTATTTCTTGCCGGGAATGCGTTGTAGGTCTACCCGGTGCGGCAGTATGAGGCCGTTCTGGAGAGATAATGTGCCGTGGGGTGGGAACTCATCCCTAGTCACAATCCGAAGCACAGGAGAGAGCGTCGGCCTTGACATTTCGTTCCGCAGGGGCGAAAATTGAATGAGAAAATTAAACCGGGAAAAAAAAGAGTACCAACGACCTGGCGTGATTTAAGCGTTGAAAACCATCCCGAAGATATAAACAGGTTTTTATGGTCAGTATAAAATGCCCGACTGGGTGAACAGGGCCCCCTCCAAAGATACCGCCACTCTTCCAGAGCCAGCTTGAAAGGCCACAATTCCCGGGCGCCGATAAGTAATTCCTTTCAGCAGAGGAAAAACTTTTTAGAAAAAAAAAACCCCAAAGTGAGGGGTCTTGCCTTTGGGTCCCCTTTTTGGGAGAGTTACGGCCCCGGGCCCCCACCGAGGAGGCGTCGACTTCGAAAGGGAAAAAAGGTTTTTTCTGTATCTGGCCGGGAGGGTACCGGCGCAGAGGCGAAGGCAGACTTTAACTTAGGAAGGCTTCCTCTGCCGCTGGTGGCCAGAGCTTTGGATTGGCGTTTTCTTGGTCAAAGCCCCTATGGGAGATGCCAGCGAGGAGAAATGTGGTATAAATTGCCTATAGTAGTTGGCGAACCCCAGGAAAACTTTGATGGCTCGGAGACCCACGGGGAGCGGCCACTGAAGGACCGGCGGACAACTTAGTGGGGTTTCCCTCTGCAGGGCCCTTGTCGGAAATGATGTAGCCGAGGAATGGAAGACTCTGCAGATGAAACAGGCATTTCTCGTTTGGCATAAAGGCGGTTGGCCCTTAGACGTCTGAGGACTTGTCCCTACGTGAACTGATGGGACTCAAGGTCGGGGGAGAACACCAGAAGTCGTCTAGAAACACAACCAAAGCACGTGTACAGATGGTCCCGGAAGATGTCATTAAAAGAATTCTTGGAAGACGGCCAGGGCATTAGAAGCCCGAAGGGCATGACCAAAAATACTCGAAGTGCCCGTCGCGGGTGTTGAAAGCGGTCTTCCATTTTATCGCCCTCCACTATTCGTAAAGAGGTTATAGGCCCCTCGCAGGTCCAGTTTAGTAAAAGATCTTGGCACCTCGAGCCGGTCAAAAAGCTCCGTGATCAGGGGCAGAGGATAGCGGTTCTTTACTGTGATCTTATTGAGGGCCTCGATAGTCTATGCAAGGACGTGAGTACCGTCCTTCTTAGCCCACAAAAAGAAACCCGCTCCAGCTGGAGTGGAGGACTTGCGGATGAACCCTTCTGGAGATTCTCCTTGATAATATGTAGACATAAACCAAGGTCTCAGGTACTGACAGGGGGTAAACCCTGCCACGTGGCGGAGACGTCCCGGCACCAACCCAAAAGGGGCAGTCATATTTGGGTTTATGGGGTGGCAATTCTCAGCTTGCTTCTCAGAGAAGAATCTGCGAAGGCTTGGTATGGCGGGAAGGCCCGTCAGCGACTTTTGACACCCAGGGGAAGCGGTAAGCACCGGGGGAGGTGCCCCAAACAGCGAGACTGACACTCCGAACCCCAACTCAGACTTCGGGCCCATCTGCCCCGTCGAGCACGGGAGCATGGCGTTGCAACCACGGGAGACCCAGAGAATGGACGAGGAGGAACGGGGTAGTACGTAGAATGCAAGTCTCTCCTTGGCAGTACCCCTACTTGTAGGACCAAGGCTCGGTCCGGAACCGAATTGGATCCTTGAGAATTCACCACTGACAAGGAGATGAGTAGGGGCTTCTCCAGGCGGATCACAGGGAGCTTATGCTGGGACAACCATGGCATGTCCAAGAAATTTCCAGCAGACCCAGAGTCCAGGAAAAGCAGTAGCGGTGAAACTGGGAACCTGGCCCAGTGCCGACGATCACGGGCATGGTCAGGCGAGGAGAGGGCTTGCTCTCACCTAGGGACGCCTCGCCTACGTACCCTAGGTGCGCCCGTTTCCCGGACGATAGGCGCAGTGGGCAGGATCTGCAGAAATGGTCTGCACTGCCGCAGTACAGACAAAGATTCTCCTCACGTCTTCTGGTTAGCTCCGTTGTAGACAGGTGGGATCTATCCACTTCCATGGCTTCCTCGGCGGCAGTTGAAGAGGGCAACTGAGGCGGCCTTTGAAATACTGGAACCAGACGAGGGAGACGGCAGGGTCTAGCCTGTTCCCGCTCCTGCCGGAGTTCCTCCTGGCGTTCCGAGAAACGGATGTCAATCCGAGTGGGCCCGGGAGATAAGGTCACTCAAGGAAGACGGGGGATCCCGGCAGATAGGGCAATCCTTGACGCGGCTAAAAGAGGCCCTTCTTGAAGGTGGCAGTCAACGCCGCTTTCATTCCCAAGATAACCTCGGAAGCCAACGTGCGGAAACGTACGGGATAGTCCCTACGGAAGAATCCCCTTGGCGCAGGTTTTAGCAAGGCGGTCTCCGCAGATGAAGCTCGGCCGGTTCCTCGAAATACACTCCTGAACTCGGTGAGGAAGGTAGCCAGGGTTGGCTGTGACCGGATCGTCCCTGTCCCAGAGGGTAGTAGCCCAGGCCAGGGGTTTCCCGAGAGAAGGCTGAGCACGAACGCCACCTTAGACCGTTCGTAGGAAGTTGGTTGCCCATTAAATTCAATATGGGAGGAGCATTGGGTGATAAAACCCCTGCAGGCCTTGGAGTCCCCCATCGAACTTGGACGGCATAGACAGATGGAGCCGTGGGCCAGCGTCGGAGCCGGGACCGGAGGGGCAGCGGAGCGGTTTGCTGCTGGGGGCGGCCAGGAACTGCTGCATCATGGCGAGAGATGGCTGAGTTGCTGGGCTTGCTGAGCGATCTGTTTGCGACTGCTGGGCCACAATGGCGGTGAGGTCAGCGTCGGACGGCAGAAGCACCTTTGCGGGGGTCCATGGCCGGATCTTACTGTCATGTACCCAAGATGTAAAGTGGAATCCCACTGGACCGCCGCAAGCGATGGCGTAAGCCACGCCAGGGAACGGAATCTAAGTAAGGTCCGGTTTTCAACCAGAGCCCGCCGCAAAGCGGGATGAACTTGCTGCGGCGGGAGTCTACCAGGTTCGTTACCGGGTGACGTGACTTGCTTGCGGTGGCAGCCAAAGTATAGCGTGGTGCAGAATCGTCAGGCAGGCTCGTAGTCGGGGACAGGCAGAAGGTCAGGGCAGGCGGCAATGGTTCGTGGTCGTGGAAAAGGCAATTAGGTCAGACCAGGCGGCAAGATGCTGGTCGAGGAACGGAAGCTAATGGTAACGGTACACGGTAAGTCGAACAAGGTTTTTGGAACGCTTTCCTTAGTAGGCTAAAAAGGCACTAAAGATCCGGCAAACAGCCCCAGGAAGGGGCAGGCTTAAATAAGGGCAGTGACCCACAATAGCCAATTACCCGGTGCACTGGCCCTTTTAAATTTCACAGAGCCGCGCCGCGGCCAGCCGCCTTAGACCTCGGAAAATGCGCGCGCGCCGGGAGGCCTGGAGCCCAGAGACAGGAGCGCGCCCAGGGTAAGTAAAGAAAGTGGCCGGCCGGCCGGGGGAGCGTGCCCACCGCCCGACATACGGACGGCGGTGCTGCTCGTGCGGGGACCACGGGTGTGCCAGCAACCCGGGACGGGGGTAGCAGGCCCACCCGTGACAGCCCCCAGAACACCCCCAAAATGCTCCCTCATGTTAGGCGCATTAGAAAGTGTCGAGTATTATGAACAATGCACCTAACACATTTCATTAGGCGCATTAGACATCATAGACTGCTCACTTAGGCACATTTTACGCCAGAAAAGGGTGAAAAACCCGATCATACATGTCTCCCTAACTTTTCAACTGTTTATCTGATCTACCGCAATACACTACTCTGATAATGGAATAAAATCCTGAATTTTACCGTTGTATCTGAATAAATCAAAGATTCCAAGTAAAGCCATTAGTAAAGCAAAATATTTTTAAATGTGCTCAATTTTTAGATGAATAGTGGAAATCGTAAAAAAGGCCCTTTAGAAGTGGGACAACCTTATCTGTGTGGGGGGCCTGCAGGAAATCAGCTGTAATAACAGAATCTGACAATATAAATCTTTATCCAACTCTGCTTTGACTAATAGAGGGTATTTCTGAGCAGGGGACCTGCCTTTTGTTGTCCCCATATGCCCTAATAAGGTTCATGGACACATGTGTTATCCTGCTGGGATAGCACCTTTTAAAGGAGTTTTCATTTTTTTAAGAGAAGATGCTCGTGGTCAGGGAGGTGTTATATAATGAAAAAACTTTACTCACCTCTGGAATCTGCTGTGTTCTAGTGCCTCCGTGGCTTCCTCCTGAGGCCAGTGATTGGCTGCAGTGTCACATGAACAATGAACATGATGTACTCTGCATGGAGCATCAGGAACAGATTTCATGGGTCAGTACAGTGTATTTTTCTATTTTAACCTCTCCCCGACCAGAAGTAACTTTTTAAAACAATGGACAAGAAAGAAAGTAAAGTAAGAAGGCTTCAAGCAATGACAATTATGGGATATGCAAATATCTCCCATCAGAAGGAAAAAAAAATCTGTATGGAAAGTCCATGAAACAAGTTTACTCTGTTTATGGACATGTATAACCCAAGTGAGATTTTAGCATAGTCCCACACTGTAGCTTAGTTTATGACACTTTATGACAGTAATGACTCGAGTACTCTATTCAATACTCTTTTAGCTTAACACGCACTTGTTCTTTTTATTTTGTTCTATTAATGCTTCCATTTTTCCTTTCTGGATTTGATGTGAAAACAGTTTCCTTTCTATATAAATATTCATTTCTAAACAATAATTTTTCCATTTTGACCACCGGTTGTGTCAAGGTTGTTAAATGATGATATTTTTGTAACCTGCCAACAATCTTTCCATGCTGAGTAATTCTTAAGGGTAGTAAGACCTAGTAAGTCAGGACTACTCCAAATTCACATTCAAGCAGAGACTTTTACATCTAGGTCTGTACGTTATAAGGATTTAAAGGGTCTGTTTTGTGTCTTGGAATCTAAATATTAATGTCCAAACATAACCACAGTCTTTGTTAATTTATACACCGCTTAAAAGCATACATAATAAAGTCTTGTCAAACAGTCTCTTTGGGATATTGTGAACAGGACCCAGGCAATTATTTATGATGCACAACAGGACAGTTTTATTATCTGCATTTTTTTTTGCTTGGTATATACAGTTTTCATCACTTCCATAAATTTTTGTTTCATTTCTTACTTTCATGTATAGGTTGGCTACAATCAGTCTTTTATTATTTTTTAATTTAGAGGTAACAAAACCATCTCCTCTATAACGGAAAACACATGCAGATTTGCTTCAGTAGACAACCTGCCAATCTAATTTGGGTATTGTGCTATGTTTCCATATCAGCTTCACTCATACATGCCAACCCAGATCCTCAAAGAGACTCCAGGAAAAAGGAAAGTCCTCCCAGGTTAACAGAAGAGATGGCAAGTCTCCTGCACATGTTGATAAACCAGGAGGTGCCAGGGTAATGGGTCCAGAGACATTGCCCTGATGCCTGGTTACATGTATGGTTGTATCCTAGCTATGGCTATGGGAATCGGCTTTCTTCACAAAACCTTTCTGTGCTATTCCCAGCATCATAGGTTGTCATACACATCAGTGGCCCATTTCTTGCCTCACCCAAAGCTTTTTTTTTTTACCCTGTATCACTTCATATGCTTAATTATAAAGGAAAACTGCTTGACTGCTATGTTAATGTGATATCACCCTGTTTTCCTCCAGTATCCAGGAGATTGGATGACACCAAATCCATATCCACAGCAAGCAATATGCTTTCCTATCATAAGAAAACTGATATTAATAGGTGTCTAAATGGGGGTATGGTATGTAAAAAAAGGATCGTGACTCATGAAAAACCTTTGGTGCCGCATCAGAGTCTCTCACTAAAGTCCACTTTTAAAGGTTGGCAAGTATTGCCTCACTATAGGGAACAAAGGCAACAGGTGCCTTGATTCTAAGGTCACATTCTGAAGAAGAATAAAATAAACTGAAGACTGGGAAGAGCCAGAGCTGGAACGGAGATGAGGAGGAAGATGAGCATAGTGATTTTAATTTTTCTGGCTACTTGTAGCTGATCATTCATTTTTTGAATGAAGCAAAAAACCTGTTTAAGAAACAAGCAACAATCATCAACTGCTGATTTTCTTCTGAGACAGGCTAGTATCCATATTTATTGTGGTGAAGAATTGAGCCTTTTTTCTCCAAAAAGTGGGAATGTTGCCTTGACTTTTGAGGGAACATTCAACAGCTTTTAACCATTTTTTTAATGAGCCATCTATACATTTGCACAAGTTAACCATGTCTCCCCTTAGATGTCTCTTCTCAAGAGTAAAGAACTTTATTTTTTAATCGTTTCTTATCTGGATCATGACTGTAGAGGAACCAGTTTATTATCAGTAGACATGTATTAGTATAAGGTTTTAACAAATACCTGTTGTCCAACATCCTTATCCAAATATACGTGCACAGGGTCTTAACTGTGTACATAGCACTAAAATAATGTTTTCATAAAAACACTTCTCTAAACGAATTTTTTGATGGGGGAAGAATTTTTCAAGTGCCCCCCCCCCAAAAAATGGGACCACCTTATACTGTGTTTTCACTATTATTTGTAAGACGTTAGAAATTAAAGCATCTTTGGGGAAAATTTCCACTGATTGGCCCCATACACCTGGGGTCTGCATATAAAAGTTGCCCTCCCTGCAGTTAAAAAATCTATTACCATTTAGAAATTTTTTGGGGAAAAAGCCCCATTTGCTATATAGGAGCATGTAACCATATGACTGAAACACTATTGAAGATTTTTTGCAATTAAAACCCTTTAAAAGGGGGTTGTCTCCTAAAAATGTTTGGGGGTTTTAAAAATTTAAAAGATCTTTAAAAAACAAGCAGTTTTTGCAATATATGTTCATTAAAAAATGTCCTACGTTTTTGGGCCCAAAGCCCTGTTAGTATTATTTACAAAAAGCCCCTTTCAAAATTTTCTATACACCGACCTGTTGTCCTTATCTTACTGGCTGTCATTTCTGAATTAATCAACACCTTTGAAGAAAAGGCGGAGCAGAGAGCCCCTCCTGGGGGACAGAATGCTTCTTTTTTTATGGGAGGAGGAGGGAGGGGGAGGAGGACTTTTCCCTCTGTGTCCTTACTGCCTGGATTTTCCCCCGTTTGTCCCTGGGTTTCTCCTGCTCTCTACAAGATAGATGTGACAGCAGTGAAACCCCGTTTTGTTTTCTATAATCAGATGTGTCTTTGGAAATGTGACTATACTAATACTTACAGAAACGGGGGGGATTGAAATACTTTATGCTCTCCTTTTATTGTGAGACATCCTGATATAGTAAAAACTGCCCTTGTTGTTGCTGGGAGTGGAGACTTTTAAAACTAAGCGGGGGGGTATAGGAACACATGCATCCCCTCTGCTTTTATTAGCACCCCCCACTTCACCTTTTCCTTTTTCCCTTTTCCCCCTCCCTAATCAGCCCTCTCCTGCAAAAAGACCTAGGCAGGGGACCCAAAGGGTGAACTCTGGAAAAGGGAAAACCCCCCCCCCCCCCCCCTGAAAAGAAAAAGTTTACCGTTTGTTTGCCCGTGTGGGTGATGGGAGGGGGGAAAAGGGAGCAGAACAGACAAAACCAAAAAAGGGGACGCCCCTCAGTTTTAAAAATTTCCAAGGGGCATGACAAAGGGTGAAAGCTCATAATGAGACAACTCCTTTAAGTCTATGTTCACATGGCTTATTTCGAGGCATGTTTGTGGACGTAATTACGTCCGCAAATACGTCCCGAAATACGTTTCAAATAATTAACAATTAGATTAGCATTGATTCCAATGTAAAATACACCTCATCGTTCACACGAGGCATATTTCCGTGACTAGTGATGAGCGATTACGTTGACTATCGTCATCGGGTCGATAGTCGATATCGGCATTTATCAATAAGATATTCGATAGTCGATAATTGATTATCAACGATGACCGTTAAAGTCTAGGGGAAAGAGCAACAACACCTTCATTCTTACACCCAAAACAGGGCTGGAGAAGCTGGAATTAACATCCAACAGTAAAATGGGATACGTGCTACATCTTAGGCAACACACTTAGGTTATAAAAGCCACAGAAAAAAAATCACAGACCTTTCATATCCCTGTCTTGCACCACAGCATGACCCTTAAACCTGCATTGACCACAAATTAAAAAGTGCCAGAAGGCAGTATGATTTGAACCATCTTTTTTACTTGAACTGGACATTGAATATCCCTGTCCTGGAACGCAGCATGAGCCCCAAAACCTGCATGACCCCCAGTTTTAAAAGTGGGGGAAAAAGGAGTCTTTCAAACAACCATTTTAGTTGAACTGGACTTTGACTATACCTGTCCTGTACCACAGTATGACTTTTAAAACCTGTCTGACCCACCGATTAAAAAGTGCCAGAAAAAGGAGGCTTTCAACCACCATTTTAGTTGAACTGGACCTTGGCTATATCTGTCCTGTCCCGCAGAATGACCATTAAATCTGTTGACCACAGTTTAAAAATGCCAGAAAAAGGATCTTTCAACCCCCAATTTTAGTTTCACTGGACATTGACCTACCTGTCTGGGCCCCACAGCATGAGCCCAAACCTGCATGACCCCAGATTAAAAGTCCCGGAAAAGGAGTCTTTCAACCCCCTTTTTAGTTTCCACTGGACATTGACTATACTGTTCCTGGGCCACAGCATGAGCCCCAAACCTGCATGACCCCCAGATTAAAAAGTCCCGGGGAAAAAGGAGTCTTTCAACCACCATTTTATTTTTCACTGGACATATACTGTCCCTGTCCTGGACCACGAAATGAGCCCCAAAACCTGTATGACCCCCACATTTAAAAGTGCCAGAAAAAGGAGTCTTTCAACCACCATTTTAGTTTCATGGACATGGGACTATCCCTGTTCTGGAAAGCAGCATGAGCCCCAAACCTGCATGACCCCAGATTTAAAAAGTGCCGGAAAAAGGGAGTCTTTCAACCACCATTTTAGTTTCACTGGACATTGACCATACCTGTTCGGGGCACAGCATTGACTTTTAAAACCTTTTTTGATCCACAGATCACAAAGTGGCACTATGCTATTTTGTACAGTGACTGTCATTTAGTATATTTTTTGGTAACTGACTTTTGTTTACAGAATTTATTTAGGGAAGTTTTATTTTATAGTTTTACATTATTATCATTTTGCTTTTTTTTCAATGTGATAAAATCAACATACACCCCTCCCTGCAGTTTTTAAAGGTATTTTTTAAACGTTAGAATGTGTTAATTCGTCCCCCCACACCCCCTAAGTAATAAAAATGTCCTAATCTCCCCAAAACCTTTTTGTTTGGGAAAAATTTTCCCCCCTGACTTCTGAGTGTGATTTTGCCAATCAAATTTAAGGTTTAATTTTTTTTCCCAAATCCTTCTTCGTAAACGGTATTTTGGACCTATCAATTCACCTTGGTGATACAAAATTGCCCGTATTCAAATTTAAAATGCCAAAGTAGCTCTATCAACAAAGCTTGACTGACCAAAAATGAAAAAAACACCTGTCTGAAATGTATAAAAGTATTAAAAGGTATTTTTGGCACCCATCAGTACACCTGTGGTGACTACAAAGTTGCTGGATTCAAATTTAAACTGCAGGGGGCTCTATCAACACAGCTGGCCTGCGCCAAAAATGAAAAAACACCGTATCTGAAATGTATACTGGGTAATAAAAAGGGATTTTTTGGCACCTATCAACCCTGTGGTGACTAAAAAAGTTGCTGGATTCAAATTTAACTGCAAAGTAGATCTATCAACAAAGCTTGACTGACCAAAAGTGAAAAAAACACGTATCTGAAATGTATTCGGATAATAAAAGGGATTTTTGGCACCTTTCAATTCACCTGTGGTGACTACAAAATTGCTGTTTCACATTTAATGCAAAGTAGCTCTACAACAAGCTTGGGCCTGCCCAAAGTGAAAAAAACACGTATCTGAAATGTATTTGGATAATAAAAGGTATTTTTGGCACCTTTCAATTCACCTGTGGTGGCTACAAAATTGCTGTATTCACATTTAATTGCAAGGTGCCTCAATGAACAAAACTGTAGTGCGCCAAAGTGAAAAAAACACGTATCTGAAATATATTCGGATAATAAAAGGTATTTTTGGCACCTTTCAATTCACCTGTGGTGACTACAAAATTGCTGTATTCACATTTACCTGCAAAGTAGCTCTATCAACAAAGCTGTACTGCGCAAAAAATGAAAAAACACCCTATCTTTAATGTATTGGATTTAATTTAAAGGTATTTTTGGCACCTATCAACCTGTGCTGACTACAAAATTGCTGAATTTAATTTAACTGCAAGGTGGCTATATCAACAAAGCTGGAATGGGCAAAATTGAAAAAGAACACCTATCTGAAATGTATATGATAATTAAAGTTGAGTTTTTGCACCTAACAAAGAGACCTGCAGTTACTAGAAAAGATGTGTATCCATATATAAGTTCAGGCTGCCCAATTTCCAGGAAATATTTTCAAAAGAAAACTGTTAATAATAAAGCTATTGCAGTGCAATGTTTACACTAAGTCTTGGTGAACTATATCCAGTATTCTTTAAAGAGCTTGTCTGTGTTTTCCCCGCGGGACCCCCCCCCGCTCCCCTCTGTGACTTTACAGCGGTAGATGCTCCTTTAAAAAATTTTCTACCTAACTACATAAATCTTCAAATCTTGATCTAAGTTTGTAAGGATCACAGCCCAACAGTAGAGCTTTCTATGTGAAGAAATATAATCATTTCGCTGAGCTGTTTGCTGTGCTGTTTGGACAGAGGCAGAGCGCACGTCCTACTGCTATGAGACGCTGAACAGGACACTGATCATGAACAGGAAGGGTGTTCTATGTAAAACGAGGGTCATGTGATTTTTCCAGCCAATCGCAACCATACACATCCCAGTCATGACGTCGCACACACATCTCACCCTGCTCTATTCTGTAAGCTGATTTGCTGGCCGCCAAAATGACAGGAAGCGCCGAAAAATGCCGCAATATTAATAGATTATGCACAGATTTTAACCTAAATTATCGCGTGATCTAAAAAATCCGATCAACGTAAATACCGTGCCTATTTCAACTTTGTCGATAATAATCGCTCAACACTATCCGTGACGTATTTTCACCATGTAAATACGATCGTAAAATTTAGTCCCCTGTCACTTATTGAGGCGTATTTCACGATGTAAATCCCCATAGTAAAGAATGGGTAATGTATTTACGACGCGAAATACGTGCCCCACTTTGTGACACGTATTTGAAGCGTATTTCGGGACGTATTTATGGATATGATTACGTCTGCAAATACGAACCGAAATAAGCCGTGTGAACATAGCCTCAGCGGCTACTCCTCTCATGAACTGTAGGTGTGTGAGTGGTTGATCACCAGTATTTTGCACTTGTATAATTTCCCCTGTCTGGTACTGTGGATATTCTGCATCTCGTTGTGAACTGTTTTTAACCTGCTTTTGCATTAGTCTGTGTGCAAGTATAATAGTCACTCCCCTAATGAATAGTGGGTGTATGAGGTACTGTTCAATGGTATTTTGGATCTGTGGAACTGCTCCTACTTAGCACTGCCTCTTTTTTGTCCCCTGCTGGGAATAGCTTTTTAACCTTACTAACCTTACTTTTTATAGTAGTAGCTATGGCCTTTTTCTGTGATTTGGAGTCTGTGCGCAGTATGACAGTCACTAGGGAATCTGGAAACGTTATTACTGAGGATGCAGAAATAACTGGACTGAGTTTTGTTAGGAACTTTACGGTATAATCCATATGGTCTCAGTTTGATATTCACATTTTGTTAATGCAACTCGGCTTTGTCTATATCTATTTTCTGCCAAATAAGTATACACTGGCACATCAGCTACTGTGACTTATTTTGTATATATGGTACAGAGACAAAGAAACCATTTACTGTAAGGGTTTTTTCACACGGAGTTTTTTTACCCTTGTTACAAGCGCTTTGTAGATCCGTCTCGGGGACCGACAGAGCGGACCCCAAGACAGATCTAACAATTAGCAGTGACTTTATCACTGCTCACTATTATTAAGACGCAGTGGCGATCTCTTATCTGAAAGCCGCTGCATCTTTCTAATAGTGAGCAGTGATAAAGTGTGAACAAGCCCTAACTATCCATGGCTTTTCTTAATCCCTAGGGACCAACTCCTTATTACCATTATCACGGTACCATTTATGCTTTTTTTTGCATTTACATATCAAAAGAATGATTTGGCATTTATACTGCATTTTTGCTTTCTTTTGTTGTAGCATAGATTTTTCATCGAATATATTTAGAAAAACCATACTTCATCACTGGGTTAGAACAGCATGGGGTATCTTTATTTCTTGTCTGCCTTACAAGAAGTCAGTGTTTTATTTTGCCAAATGTGGGAAAAAAAAATTTGAAAACCCAAAGGGGTTTGGCTGCTGCTACTTTAGAGGATACAACATCTGAAAGCGGAAGTCATGGGTGTTGCCCCCTAACAAAAAACGGGGAAGCCCTGGTTTTACTCTTCAGTGGGTTATAAAAGGGGAAATTTAAAACCAAGGGACTAAACTTTCAGCAGGTGCAACGAAAATTTTAAAGAACAAGATTGATAATAAAACACAGGGGCCAGATGTGTGGGATTAAAATAATTGGACACTGAACTGACCTTCTTACAATAAGCAAGAAGTCAAAAATGAAAAGAAACAGAGACTATTTGTGATGTGTCACATAGTGACCCCCTCGCTGGACCATGGACACGCTCATATCTCTTGGGCCCCTGCCACAGCATACTCACCTTTCCCGGCTCACAGCCCTGTTTCCTAGGGTGCGTGCTTGCTGGCTCTGTGAAATTTAAAGGGGTGCCACGATGTAATGTTGATGTGGGATCCTCCAAAATGGATATTTAATCACTTTTTTAAATATATGTGATTACAAAAAGTGAAGCCTGTGAGAGCCACAGCATTGCTCAGTCCCCCTTAGTTTCTTGAAAGTTTACATTAGACATGACCAGGAGCTGACAGGGAGCTGATCAGGCCGCGCTTCCGTGTTTGCACTTCTAATCTGATGACAGGGACCATGAAGGAGCTGGCACGGGGCTGAGGAGAAAAGTGCTATGTATGAGTCTGTCTGCTGTATAGAGAATCCACTGTTGTAATGTTATTATTTGAGTAAACTTTTGAGACGCTCCCTGCTTCCTCACTCTCTGCTCATCCCCTCCCGCTCACCCTTGCAGCCATTCATGACTCAGCATGCTTTGTTTATATTCATCCCTGAGCTGATAAGAGGTAAGGAACTCACTTTGTGGCAAAACCCCTCTAAAGAGCCAGCGCATCAGTAATTGGTTAATTGCTGGACACTGATCCTATATCTTGTCTCCACCTCCTAACTTCTCTGCCACATCTTTGGTGTTCTTGCCCTAGTGACAGTCTGTGATTTCATTGTGTTTCCTGGCCGTGGACCTAACCTTCTGCCTGTAACCTCGACCATGTTACTTGCTGCCTGCCCTGACCTTCTTGCCTGCCCCTGACTACTTTTTTGCCTATGACTCTGTACCATGCGCACACCAGCAGCGACCACAAGCAAGTCACATCGGGAGCCTCCCATCACACAGATCCAACCGGCCTTGCGGTGGGCTCTGGTGACAGCCAGAAGGCTCTTTAGACCCCGTTCCCTGATGTGGCTAATAACTCCACTTGCGGTGGTCCAGCAAATCAACACTACCAATGTTACAGTAGTGCACTTGCTTTAGGTTTAGATGGTGTGCAGTTTGCAAGTAGAGCAGGGATTTTTTTTTTTTTTTTACAGCTGACACAAAGGTCTTGGAGAAAAAGAAGTCACAAGTCAACATACTCTTTTTGTTATTTCTCTGCAAAGAAACTGCCTCTTGCTCTCTCAACATCAGATACATCAACCTCCAGAAATAATGAACTAGAAATGTCTAGATGCAGAACTGAAGCTGAAGAAGAGGTATTTTTCAACTTTGAATTTCAATTTTTGCTGTTGTACCTTTCCGCAGAGTTTCACCAGAGCTGATAAGTAGGGAATTGACTAACTATAAAAAGTAACAAATCCTAGGAAACATTATTCAGCAACAAGCCCTTGAGAATGAGGTCATTTGAACATTGCATATAGTCTCTTGGGTCCATTACTGGCCTTATTCCAAAAGTAGATAACCAAAAAAAGGGCAAAGTGGAATGATCAGAGACACTTTTAAGCTTGGCATATAGTTAATGCTCTCTCTGATATATGAGAACAATGTGGACATGACACCAAAATGTCTCTAGTTCAGAAGATCAAAATATTGCCCAGATAGAACACCACACAGATGCACAGAAAATCACAGAAACCAGTCTTTGAGAAACTGGTGTTAAAAACAATATTTCTCTCATCCCTTCAAATTGTGGGAGAAAGATTGGGACAACTTTTCCCTGCGGCACTTTGTGATGCGCCTCGTGCAGGAGGCGGGGTGCACTAGAACCGTAGCTAAGCTACATACTTACAGCTTCGCTATGGCATTTCTAGGCGCATTACAGTTGGAACAGATATACCACTTTAAAAGTAGAATACCTGAGCCAGAACTGTCGCCCTAGTACTAGAATGCGCCTGATTTTTGACCCGCTGTAGGGATGCATTTTTCTTCTCTACAAAAATGAATCCTGCTGGAAAAAGCCCTTGTTCAGATTCTCTTTGTTACAGGACATTGCTTCAACTTCAGGATGGTTAAATTGGTCTACTATACCCTAGGTTTATTTAAACAGTAGAGAAAAGATTTTCCAAACAGATTACTGTGATTCTCACCTAAAGAATGCTTTAGTTTTTCTACTTGCATCGATTAATCTCTTTAAAAGGAACCTGTCACATAGATTATGCCATCCTTCGGCTATGTCTACACAGCACTGGATTCTCCTCGGATTTTCAGCTGATTCAGTATTTCGAATCCAGCAAAAATTTTAATGTACACAGCGCTGTGTAGATTTCAATGGCAAATCCATACTGTAGTCTACACAGCACAAGTTTTCTACTCAAAATATGAACAAGTTCTCTCTTCTTCCAGATATCCATTGGATTCCTGTGCAGCCCATGTACTGGGCCGCTGGGAATCTGAATCTGACCGCGCAAAAACCACGCGTGCTGCGCAGCGAGGTTAAAATACCATCGGATTTCCAATGGTATTTTAACTTTGCTGTGTAGACATACCCTTACTGAAAACTGAACAAGCTAGTGATAGACATGCTGTTTCCATTGCTGCGTCCCTTATTCTGTAAAATGCTGTAGTTTTAGAGCATTTACTGCTCAAATCTGGCAGCCTGCTCTGTCAGAGATAAGTCCAGTTTATTCATAAGTGGTTGTTAGTCCTTCCCACCCTTGGCTTGTCCTGCCCAACTGCCATTATTCACAGGGTATGTTCACACGGTTCATTTTGGAGTGGATTTTGCCGCATATTGCGCTTAATACGTGGGGAAATGCGCCCAACAATTACGGTAATCCATAGCTCTCATAGAGAACTATGGAACAATACGATCGTATAGTACGAGCCAGGAGACAAGTGACATGTCATCTTTTTGCGGCGCGTAAGTAATGCATGTCGACAGTGCAATCCCAAAAACACAAATTGGGGCCCATCTGTACATGCCGCAATACAGGGGTGTGAAAAAACCCTTATAGGCAAATCAATTTGTGGTGGGCGGTGGTCATCACCTGTTCATGAATAAGCTGAACTTATCTCTGGCAGACCAGGCTGCAAACTTAAATTTAAAAATCTCTAAAAACTATTGTATTTTACAGAGTAAGGGACACAAGCATGGACACAAATCACTAGTTTGGTTATCTTCGCAAGACAGTTTAAATAAGGAAGGTTCCCTTTTAAAAAGCCCATGGGAGGCATGGGTAGTTTTTGGAAAAGAGGGCTTTTAGAAAAAGGGGCCAAAAAATTTAATTCTTTTTTTTATGTTATCTCTCATAAAAACCCGGGATTTTAAGTTCATTGAAAGATTTTTTTGAGCTCAAGGAGGCAGGGAGGTCACAACCTGCTAGCCCATTCTTGATGCAACCAGCAAGTCCTTTCCAGCTTCATTGTTCTAGGATGGGAAAAAGGCAACCAGGGTTTTAAAATAAAAGTTTTAAGTTGATATTTGAGTTGTCCGGGGAAAGCATAAAAGAAGCAGAAAATATTGGAAAAGCCTTGGATAACAAGTAGGCAACTGAGCTTTTCCCAAAGCAGATGACCGGGTCCTATGACAACATAATTTAGTGGCCAATTCATAGGTTTCAGGAAATGACTTGTCAAAAAGAATCATGCCCCTAGAAAAAATTTTTTCAAGGGACCCAGGGGGCTGCTGTAATCTATGGATATTTGGATTCGGGAATAGCTGTGAAAGGGGACAGGGTTCCCTGATTTTCATTCTTTAATCTGATATGGACTTTGCTGCAGGGAAACCCATGCATAGTCTCCAGAAACAACAGCTGACAAAATCAGAAACGGTAACATAGGGAGAGATTGAAGATATAGTTGCACAGGCAGAAAGTCAAGGCAAGCAAAGTTCAGTCATCATAGAGAACAGAGAGAAGGTTAGGGCACTGTTAAGCAGAATAGGCAGCAGACAATAGTCAGACTGAATAGTCAGAATATAAGCTGGGTTTGAACCTTGTAAACACAATCTGAAATAACTTTTGGTTCATAAGGTACGAAAACCCATTTCTCAAGAAAAACTGAAAAAATGCCTTGAAAAATCCTTGAGGGGTGGGGCACGGTTTGGGGGGAGGGGTTTCTACGCAGGCTAATAGGGCCTTTAAAAACAAAAAGCCCCGGACATGCTCTCAGGGGAGACCAGAGGACAATGCCAGCAGCAGGAAGGTCACAACCACCAACAGGAAACTGAGAACACTTGCCATATAGGAACCTGAATGCAATAGGCACGGGTGTGACAGCACCTCTATCCCCATTATGGCTCCTCCTCGCCGTTGTCGTTGAAAACCAATGCCAAACCCTTGCCCCATTTTTATTTTAAAGGGCCGAACCCCAAAACAAATCATTAGACGTTCGACATGGAACCTTGGGCCCCGAGGAAGATAGGGGGAAATAAGCATTTCAGAAAAACCGGGAGAAAATTTGTGTGTACCAGGTTAGTTATTGAAAATGGCCCCGGAAAGGGGCTTGTACTTTACTTCCCCGCGGGCCCCTGCTAGGGCCAACGGGCCGGCCCCTCGCCCCGGCCCCAGAGGGCATTCCCTGGTGTTTGTTTAGATTCTTTTCTTCCCCCCATGAACCTACCCCTGGCTTCTCCATTCTGGGCCCGGGCACACGGCCCTTCGGGGACCCCGCCTCACTGCCTCCAAAAAAGGTCGAGTACCTTGGGCCCGGGACCGTAAAGGGGCTTTTCTAAGGTCCCCATTTGCCTGTCAGCCCCGGGATTTTTTCTGATTTGGTTGACCCTTACAAAAAGTGCTACCGGCCTGCCCCAAAAAACGTTCCTGTTGGGCCTGCTTCCGTTTACTGCAGGGCCCCGTTCATCTGCCCCCCTTCCCCCCAAACCTGCACTTGGGCTACCCCCCGTTTGGCATCTCCCATTGTGCCTGGGGTTGGGGCCCTGGGGGATCCAAACCCGGTTTATCAACGGACGGCGCTTCGGCATCCCTCTGTACCCGCTGCGCCTTTTAACAGTACGAACGACCATCCCCTTATGGATCCCCCCCGGAGTGCCCCTTTTCCCCTTTCCCCTTTGGAAAGGCTGTTTTTGGAACCACATGGCGCCCAAACCTGGAGAATTTTCGGTTAAGTGCAGGACCACACCCCCCCTCGGAAAAAGTCATGCCCCTGCCTGGAATCTAAACCTGCCCCAACCCCCTGCGTGGTTTTCCCGCCTCCTGCTGCCTCCCCCATTTCCTACCCCTGAAACCCCTTGCCTGCCCGTTATTCTGGAAAACCCCCATACAACTGTCGCGGTTTCCCACCCCAACCCAAAGGGGAAAACCATCCAAATTTGGGGCCCCGGGGCCCATCAGTTCCACTCTGACCGTCCCAAAGGGTCACCTTCATATAAACCCTGCTCTCGGGTGAAGCCTTGGCCTGGGTCTCGCCTCTGTGGGAGAGAAGTGATCCGCTGACAGGGGACCTCCAGGCATTCCTGGGCGCATTCCGAAAAAACTTTTGAGCTACCTGGGCGCAACACATCGGCTGCGTCATCTCTGCTCCGCTTCCGTCAAGGTGACTCCACCGTGGGCCAGTATGCCATCCAGTTCCGTAACCTGGCCTCTGAGCTTGCCTGGAACAATGAGGCCCTCGTTGCTGCCTTCTGGGGAGGTCTCGATGGACGCATCAAGGACGAGTTGGCCGGTCGTGATCTACCCACCACCCTGGACGACCTCATCGCTTTGGCTACCCGGATAGACATCCGTTTTGCGGAGAGGGAGTTAGAGCTTTGCCAACAACCTGTGTCCTCCCGTCCTCGCAAGTCCCCACGCCTTGTACCTGAAACCTCGAGTCCACCTCGCCTGTTACCTGCATTTCCACAAGATGAGCCTATGGAAATTAACCGCACTCATCTTTCTACTGAGGAACGCACCCGTCGACGCAGCCTAAATCTGTGCCTGTACTGTGGTGGTATCCGTCATTACCTGAAGAACTGCCCAGTCCGCCCAGCTGCGCCCCGGAAACCTCAGCACCATGGTGTTGTGGGTGAAGTTACCCTGAATAACGGTGTGCCTGCTTCCCGTTTGACCACTCCAGTCACCCTACGTTTTTCATCTGGTGATGCTTCCAAAGTTCCTGCTCTTCTGGACTCCGGCTCTTCCGAGAACTTCATCCATCCATCCCTACTGGAGAAGTTCTGCCTGCCTGTTTCCCGTCTGGAAAAACCACTACGTTTTTCATCCGTTAACGGGGAGATCCTGAAGGAGCCAGTCCAGCTCCGCACCCAGCCTGTGTCTCTACAAGTTGGAAGTTCTCACCAAGAGGACATCTCTTTCTACATCCTGCCAAGTTCATCTGCTCCAGTTCTGCTCGGGTTGCCATGGTTCCAGCTTCACAGCCCATCCCTGGACTGGAAAACGGGCGAGGTTGTCCAATGGGGCAAGCAGTGCCACTCCTGCTGCCTCAAGCCCACCCATCTGGAGCAGTCCTGCCCTCCCGTTTCTATGCCCGTTTGTTCTGCTGTGCCGATGGAAGATTTACATCTGCAAGAAGAGCCTCTGGTCTGCAAAGACACCTCTGACTCCCACCCACCCCTCCCCCTGCCTACTATATCTGCTTCTTCTCCCCAGGTCCAAGAAGTTTTCCGGGACTCTCTGGACACCTCCTCTGACGACAGTTCCTGGAATACCGGGGAGGAGGTGGTTACCGCTAGTAATTTTGTGGGTACCCGGCTAGCCCGGAGGGGAGGGCTTAAGGGGGGGGGTACTGTCACGGTTCACGCCGCGGCCCCTGCTATGGGCCGACAGCGTGCCCGTGTCTCCTGTGTCCCGGCCACTGATGCGACATTCCCTGGTGTCCCTGGCTCTCTGCACGCACCTGTCTTGGCTCCTTCCACTCCTGAAGCATCACCACCTGTGCTTCGTCCAGCTTCCTGGCATCCTGTGTGCACACGTGCGCCTTCTAGGGGCACGCCCGCGTCACTGCACTCCATTTAAAGAGTCAGAGTACCTTGGCCCCGCCCAGTGACCTGTAACCTCTGGCTACATAAGGAACCTCCTACCTTTAGTCTCTGTCAGTTCGTTGTTGTCTTCTGCATTAGAGCTTGACCCCTTATTTGCTGTACATCTGCTGCTGTACCTGGTCCTGCTGTTAAATATATTCTGTCTCCTGTCTGGGACTCTGTCTTCCGTTTACTGCAGCAGCACCCGTTTATCTGCCTCCAGTACCCAGACCTGCACTTCGGCTACCCACCGCTGGCATCTGCCATCTGTGCCTGCGGTGGGCCCTGAGGATCCACACCCGGATATCAACGGACGACGCTTCGGCATACGTCTGTCAGCGCTGCGCCGTTACAGTAGCAAAGGATCCTTAGGTAAATTCTTCAGGAGAGGCTTAACAGAGGCATGCACTGATACTATAAATGCACAAAAGCCAGTGTGTGTGTCATGATGAAACACTGGAGACAGGAGGTGGAAGTTAAGCAGTTGAGAATTGACTGCTGGAACATCTGTGGTGGCTGAAAGAGGAAATGGGAGATGAGGATGTTGGCCAAAGACTATGAGGAAGTGGGTATCTCTTGAGGACTTGCTCAAATGATAGTTATATGCAAATTCTGCCAACGGCAGCTCTTTAACCCAGTCATCATGCCATGCAGACACAAAGTGGCGAAAATAGCCTTTCAGTATCTGGTCCACCCGTTCCACCTAGCCCGTAGTCTGGATATGTTACACTGAGGACAGGTCAAGCTTAATCTTGAGCTTGGAACAAATGGCACTTTAGAATAAAGAGGTAAACTGCACCCCGCTGTTGTAGACAGCATGAGTTGTCATCCCATGCAAAAAAAAGAAAGATGTGAAGAAGGATTCGGCCACAGACAGAAGACCAGTAAGAGGGACAAAGTACTCCATCCACGAAAAGCAATCCATAATGACCCAGATCACAGAGCAGTACAAGGAGGATGGTAGATCAGTCACAGGGTCCATAGCGATATGCGTCCAAGAAGTATCAGGCAAAGGTAAGGGCTGTGGGAGACCAGCAGGCTTCTGATGGGAGCTCTTGTTATGGGCGCAGTTTGGAAAAGCAGCCACAAAGTCCCTAACATCCTGCTGAAGAGTTGACCACCAGTAGTGCCGAGAGACCAGGTCAAGGAATTTTCAGAAAGACCGGCGACATGGGGGGCATGGCTCCAGGACAGGATCCATTTCCGTAGTTCAGGACGCACAAACGTTTTCCCTGGAGGAATTTCAAGCAATTTCACTTAGCTGACATAGCTCCAGTCTCGGGCTGGGACAGAGGGTACCCAGTTGAAGCTCAATGGGAGGTGTATCCGTTAGGTCACTTTTGGAGGGTTAGTGTAATCTATGCTGAAGAGTGGAGTCTAAGGGGCTCCCGGTCCACACCAGAGCCTGCTACAAGGCCGATTGGTCTTTTCTGTGGGAAACCCCCAGGTCGCTACTCCTGACGTAGGTTCTCATGGTGACAGCTGATGAGTTGAGGAATGTGGTACAAAAGGATGAGACACAGACATAGTCAGGGCACAAGCAGGTGGTCTGAGCAGACAAGGCAGAGTCAGGAACAGAGCAGGAGAAATGGCAACAGGAAGGTAAACCAAATAAGTGCAGGAGTGGTAGTACGAGGGAACAACACCAACTGGGCAACGATAGAGGTGTCCCTAAAAGACCTATGGACTGAGGTGATTGTCTGGGGAAGGACCCAGAAGATGGCCAGAAGATGAGAGAGATGCAGCCAGAAACAGCAAATGGAGGAAGCAGACACAGGCAAGAAGGCCGGGTGGGCGGTGTGAGGCGCTACAGTGTGAGACAAGAGATAGAAGGGAAGGGGTGTCAGTGATGGTCTGGTAGGTAGGAAACTTATAGCTCTTACTCTGTGAAGCAGAGAAGAGGAAACTGAATGCAGCAGCAGCCGCCAGCCACTGGTAGGGGGTTCATGACATGCTGTCTGTATACATACATGTATGAGGAGGGGAACATCTCTCCTTATGGAGAGCACCAGTTAAGGTGTGTAGTGTTTTTTTTTTGCCTTTTAGCCCACTACTCAGCATCTGCATATCACAAGGCATTATGGGAAAGGAGCTGGAAAGCTCACTGCGCCCTCTATAGGTGGTAACAAATCCTCAATTTACTTCTGATTCACTGAATCTTTGAGAAGCAAAAAGGAATAATTGTCAAGCCAATATTACTCATCTACATACCGTTTTCGGGTTTTGCCCCTCATCAGTGTAGAGCAGAGCGATATTGGCTTGACTGGTGGGAGGCAATGAGTGGGTATAGAGGGGAACATCTCTGTTTATGGAGATCACCAGTTATGTTGTGTTTTGTTTTGTTTTGCCTTTTAGCCCACTACTCAGCATCTGCATATCACAAGGCATTATGGGAAAGGAGCTGGAAAGCTCACTGCGCCCTCTATAGGTTTTTACAAATCCTCAATTTACTTCTGATTCACTGAATCTTTGAGAAGCAAAAAGGAATAATTGTCAAGCCAATATTGCTCATCTACATACGCGTTTCGGGGTTTTGCCACTCATCAGTGTAGAGCAGAGCGATATTGGCTTGACTGGTGGGGGCCCAATGAGGGGGTATGAGGAGGGGAACATCTCTCCATAAGGAGAGCACCAGTTAAGGTGTGTAGTGTTTTGTTTTGCCTTTTAGCCCACTACTCAGCATCTGCATATCACAAGGCATTATGGGAAAGGAGCTGGAAAGCTCACTGCGCCCTCTATAGGTTGTAACAAATCCTCAATTTACTTCTGATTCACTGAATCTTTGAGAAGCAAAAAAAGTACATACATGTTACAGAGAGATTTAGAATACATTGCATGTCACAAGCTATTATAAATTTTGACTTTATTCATTGTGACTTTGCCATCATGTATTATTCATGTCTTTTAGTAGCAAGTGATATTAGTTTATTTAACAACTGTAATACGGTTATCATAAACATATATTTTCAGGCAATTCCACATGAATTGGTATTTTGTGTACATAGGTTGCGCATTAATTGAACATAACGTAAGAAAAGAAACTTGGCAAATTTATTTTTGTTACTTTGTAGCATTTATGATGCTAACCTTTATAAACAGCCAGTACTGAAGGGAATGATAGTCATTGAATTCTAAAGGCAGAAACCATTTTTTTTTAAATAAATTCAGTTATTCTACATTTATAGCACTATGAGCATATATGGTAAATTGACCATGATTTATCAGCATAGTTATCGGGCCTTTGTTTGAACCATTAAATTCTATTTTTTCAATTGCCTCTTAAAAATGTCAGCAAAGCACAAATACCAGCAAGTGAAGAAGAACATCAAGTATCATGAATCACAAATGCTCCACTGGGTGAGCATTAGCAGAGCACATTGGAACCTATGGAAGTGTTTTGTCTTGTAGAGATTCACAAAACTAAATACAAATGTTTTGGAATTAAAAGAATGCTACTTCTTATTTATAGCCTGTTTCCTTTTTCCTAGAACATTCCAAAGCATATGAATATATGAAATATAATTTAATTATAGTTGTTGCTAGGTTGTCAAATCTGTATATCTATCACCCAAAAAACTAGTAGGAAACCCAGCTGTTTTGGACAAAAAAAACTGACGTTCAAAGCAATTTTATGTTTTGGTTTTCGATGATGTCCTATGCTTTGTAAACCTATCCTAATTGCTAATTGCCTTTCTGCACAAGAAAAAATAAAAAAACGCACCAAAACACTCCGTGTGAAAGCACCGTTAGGAAACTAAGACCTTAGAAATAACCATAAAAAGATCTCACTGTGGAAACTACACTACTCATGGAATTGCTGCATGGGTGTAGCACATATTTTTTTCAGTGTTGTGCTTTGTAAAATTAAAACTTACACTTTTTCCAAAATGCACTTTAATTCAAAACTTAGCAGGAGCAAAAGAATTATTATGTTGTGTTTACTGACTATAAAAACATCCCACATAGTGCCCTTATATATTTTACAGGTTCTATATTTTATACTGGAAAGTAGGCCCCCTGTTAGGTAGGTTGTACTCCCATTAGGTTGGGCCCTGTTTGATAGGCAATAAAGCCTCCTAATAAATAAGTAAGCCCGCTTTGGGTAGGTAGGTAAGCCCCCATTAGATAGGTAGGCCCCAATTTGGTAGATAGGCCATACCCCTCTTGGATTTTAGGAACTGTCCACTGGATACTGAACAGCTGGGAGGCATATAGTAGGGGAGTACGGGTTAATAAGAACCCTGTCTGCTTGCACTCCTGAGAAAGACAGATAGACAGACAGACAGACAGGTAGGTAGGTAGATAGATAGATAGATAGATAGATAGATAGATAGATAGATAGATACTTAAATCTGATATGACCTTCTTCTGTATCATTAAAGGGGTTGTCTCGCTACAATGATTGGGTTTTAATTTAAAGATCTTTAAAAAACAAGCAGCTTTGCAATATATGTTCATTACAAATGTCCTACTGATTTTGAGCTAGCCCTGTTAGTATTACTACATCAGCTTCTCAAATCTCTATAGTAGCCGACCTGTTGATCCTTATCTTACTGCTGTCAGGTCTGAATGACTCATCACCTTTGAAGACAGGTCGGAGCAGAGAGCCCCTCCCGCACAGAATGCTTCTGGAGGGGGAGGAGGACTCTGGCGTCTGTGTCCTTACTGCCTGGATTAACCCTGTGTGTGCCTGCTTCCTCCTGCTCTCTACACAGATAGATGTGACAGCAGTGACCCTGTCTGTTACTATAATCATGATGTGTCTTGGAACGTGACTATACTAATACGATAGAGATCAGGCCTGTGAATACTTTATGCTCTCCAGTATTAGTGAGAACTCCTGAGTATAGTAACACTGCCCTGTTGTTGCTGGAGATGTGGAGACTTGTAAGCTAAGCAGGGGATATAGGAACACATGCATCCCCTCTGCTCTATTAGCACACCACTTCACCTTCCTCTCTACACTCATAGATCAGCCCTCTCCTGCAACAGACCTAGGCAGGCACACACAGGGTGAACTCTGAGAGCAAACCCCCACCCCCCCCCCCTGTATAGAAGTTACGTAGCTGCCTATGTGCTGATGGGAGGGGGGAGAGGGAGCAGAACAGACAGACCAAGAAGCACGCCCCTCAGTTCAACTTACCAGGGACACTGACAGGCTGAAAGCTCGTAATGAGACAACTCCTTTAACTGTATCTGTATGCTTCTGGTGAGTGTTGATTAACCCTGCACAGCGACTTGGGGGAATTTCAGCACATTCCTTCATATAAAACATCTTCAACTCCTATGTTGGTGGGTTTGCTCCCATGAACTTCTCACTTCAGGTCCTTCCTCAACATTTCTATTGCATTAAGGCTAGGCCATTGACTTAGCCATTCTAAAACATTAGTTTTATGCTTCTTTACCCTTCTTTGCTAGAATGACTTGTGAGCTTAGAGTCTTGCTGTATTATCCACATTTTCTTGAGATTCAGCTCACAGACAAATGTCTAGACATTTTCCTTTTGAATTTGCTGCCATAATTTAGGATGCATTTTTCTACCAATGATAGCAAGCCATCCTTGCCCAGATATAACAAAACAGGCCCAAACAATGATACTACCATGCTGGAATGCAGTGCTTTTTATTCTCCAAACATAACACTTTAAACTAAAATGCTTTATTTTAGTGTCATCTGTACAAAAAATTGTTCCAATATCTTTCTGGCTTGTCCAGGTGATCTTTAGCAAACTGTAGATGGCCAGTGATGTTCTTTTTGGAAAGAAGTGGCTTTCTCCTTGCAATTGTATTGTCCTGATGTGTGCCACAGTCCCCACTCTGGACCATGAATGCGCCACAGTCCCCACCACGCTGGACCATGAACACACTCATATCTCTGTCCCCTGGGCCACTTTTTACTGACCACTCCCTGCTCCTGCTCTGCTCCCGCTCACTGTTTCTAGCCAGCACATACATACCAAACAGCGGTTTCACTTCCCCTGCTTACCCTTGCCAAAGTTATGGTGTGCTTTCCCCAGTTTATGCTATCTGGACTTTGACCCTTGCTTGTGACCATGACTATTCTCTACCTGACGCCTGAACTGACCTTCGGCGAATGACATGACCACGTTTGCCTGCTGCTTGCCCTGCCCTGACCTTACTGTCTGTCCACTGACCACATCATTAAATAAGATCACTGTTAAGAACCAGTATTAATTACCCCTGATCTCCGAGCTATTTGATCATTTGCGCAGAGCCAGAATCTTCACTAAGCTCGACTTGCATAGAGCCTACAACCTGATCCGTGTCCGTGAGGGCAACAAATGGAAAATTGCCTTCAACACCTGTCACAGACATGTAGAGTATCTTGTGATGTTCTTTGGCCTCTACAATACTCCAGTCTTCTTCCAGGACTTTGTCAATAAAGTTTTCCAATCTCAAATCTCATCGTAACCATGTCAGACTGGTTCTAAGATGCTTATGGACCAACCACCTCTACGCTAAACTGGAGAAATGTGTATTTGAACAGACCAGCCTATCATTCCCATGATGCATTGTCTCAGAAAGAGGTCTGCAAATTGATCCAACAAAATTATCTGGTGTTCTTAAATGGCATGACCTATAGGACTTCGGTGATCCAGCGCTTCTTGGGGTTTGTAAATTATTATCGTCAATTTATTCCCTACTTCTATTTTCTGACCATTCCCATAATGGCTCTGACTGAAAAGACCGCTAATCCTAAACATTGGATGCCTGAAGTGGAAACAGCCTTTGTCTTAAGACCAAGTTTGCCACAGCACCGGTAGTGACTCACTCGATCCAGAAAAACCCTTTATGCTTGAAGAAGACTCTTCATATGTGGGTGCTGGAGAAGTTCTAACACAGAAGACTCCTAAAGGCAAAATTATTCCCAGTGTTTTTCTCCAAAAAACCTTCCCCCCTGCGTGAATACCCCATTGGGAAGTAGATTTGTACCTTTAAATTGGCTTTAGAAGGGGGCACATCTGTGGAAGGGTGTTCGTCATCCGTTAATACCTTCACTGACAAAAAAAACTCCTTCCCTCTAGTGGTCAAGGGTTTAAATCCCAGGCAAGCTGGTCAAACCCTTTTTCGCGGGGGGATTTGTTTTCTTCTTCATTTAAGGCTTGCAGAGAAGGACGTGACAAATCTTGTTCAGGATATCAAAGATTTCATTCTATCTTGTTCCAACTTGTGCCCGCAATAAATCATCTCAAGTCCTCTAGACTGCTTGATCCCTTGCCTGTACTGAAAAACCTGGACTTTTAAAGCTTGGATTTTATTACGGATTTACCCCCTCCTCTAATCACACATCTTTTTGGTGGTAATGGATTATTTTCCAAGATGCCCCTTTTGTGCCATTTTTCCAGTTCCCTACAGCTTTGCCTGCCTCCCATTTTCCAGGAAATTTTTTCCCTGTATGGATTTCTCTTATTAATTTTATTTGGGTTAAATTTTGTATCTAATTTGGATACACTTTTTTCCCGCCCCCAAAAGTTAAGTTGGACTTCTCTTCTTTTTACCACCCTCAATCATCTGACAAGTAGAGCGAGTAAGTCCTCTGGAACTATCTTTGTCATTTTGTTTTGTCTCGACAAGACAATTGGGCCGACCTTCTGACATGAGCTGAAATCTTTACTCCGACTGTGCAAAGTTTCTCTGTTTTTGGGGGTTTAGGGTGACTTTCCCCTCCCTCATCTCTCCTCCCTTTACCGCCTCAAAATTTTCCCTTGCGGTGAATGCCCAGTTCCAAGAAATTTCTCACAACTGGCAGGAAACTCAGCAGTCTCTCCTCCATGCAGATCAATATACAGGCAGATAGAAAGACCTCCTCCTGTGTTTCATATTGGTGATAAGGTGTGGCTGTCTGCAAAATATATGCACCTCAAAATTCCCAGCCTCAAGCTGGACCCTCACTTTCTAAGTCCTTTAGGGGTGCAAAAAATAATTTCAGTTGTAAAAAATTCCCTTTTTTGCCCCACCCTGAAAATCCCAAAATTTTGGTGTTTTCTGCTAAAGCCCCTTTGGCCCTTTAACCATTTTCCCCCAAGGGAAATTCCCCTTTGAAGCAGACTCTAATGACATCTATGAGGGCCAGAAGATTTTTGCGGAGAAGTGTTTCAGATGGAGGACCTATTATCTGGTGGAATGGAAGGGGTTTGGGGCTGTGGAGAGGTAGTGGAAGCCTATAGAAAACATCAAAGCTTCCGATCTCATCCACAGTTTCCACCGCCAGTAGACCCAGAGGACGAGGTGGCTTAAGGAGGGGGTGGGGGGTTTTGTACTGTCACAATATGAGCCATGGTCCCGCTCCGCACCATAGACGCACTTTTATCTCTCTCCCCAGGGCCCCCCTGCCCCCCCCTCTCCCCCTCCTTTGGGCCCGGGGGAAACCCCCACCTAAAATTTTGCCCTGTTTGGGGGGAATACAACTCCCTCTTTTCCCCTGTTTATATTATTAAATGATGTGGGAGTTGTGTTTCCAAAACGGGGGGCCCCAGTTTAATGTTTTCCCAAATGGCACACTGTTTGTTTTTTTGGGTTTTATGGTCCCCCTATGTTCCCCCTCCCTTTAGGGTTTTTGTTTTTTATTTATTTTTAATATTTCATATCTTCGCCCTTTGGGGAAGAAGGGGGTAATTAGTAGTTTTGGGGCCTTTTTCCCGCCTGAGCCCACCCCTGTCCCCAATTTTTTTTGGAGGAATTGGGGGGGGGCCCCCTTTTTGGGGGGGCCCCTGGTTCGGGAGGTTTGTTTTTGTTGGGTTTTTTCTTTTGGTGGGGTTTCCTCCGTGAACCCCTGGCGAGGTGCCTCCCCTGTGCCGAAAATTGTTGAAAAAACCCTTTTTCCCCTTTGTTCCGAGGTTTTTTGCCCCCGGGGATTTTTGGGTTATCCTTGGGGGGGGAATATTTCTTTTTTAATTGTACACATTGAAGGGGTTTTGGTTTTGGGGCGCTAAATTATTAACTCTTTTTTAAAAAGGAAAAACTTCAAAAAATTTTTTTCTTCCTAAAAACCGGAAAAAAAATTAAAAATCCCAAAAATTTTGAGTTTTTTGCTTTTTTAAAAACCCCTTGGGCCTTTTGTAAAAAAAAAAGGGGGGCATGGGCGGGGGGTTAAATTCTTTTCCCGATTTTTCATAAAATTTTCCCCCGCTTTTTTTTTTTTTCCCCAAGCCAAAAAAAAAAAATTCTGGAAAACCCAAATAAAAAATTTCCCCAAACCCTTTTTTGCCCCCTTGGTTAAAGAACCGAACATTATTTTTAATCCCAAATTTTACTACTTTTACACTCCGTTGTTGTGGTTTTTCCCCTTTTTAAAATTTTTTTTTTTTTTTTGGTTTTGTTTTGATGAAATTAAAATTTTTTAAAAATTTTTTTTGCGTAAAAGTTTAAAAAATCAAATTTTAAAAAAATTTTTATGCAAAAATTTATTAACTGAAATGTTAATTTCTCTGAAAAATAAACACCTCTACTTTAATTTGATAGATCAACCCATGTATTGTAATACAGCCACAAATCCATAAATGCCACACAACTCTTAGGATATTCTCAGAAAATTAATTTGTCAATGGGAAAAATCAATTGCAGCAGAATACTCTCAGGGATTTCGGGGCTGGTTCACATCCAAGCTACATACTGTCTTGTCACTTCTTTTTTTCCGCTGATGAATTTACAATTCCACATTAGAAAAACCAAAATCATATAAACTATGGTAAGGATTCCCATTAAACAAAATGGGACAGGACAGAGTACACGCAGAATCTGCAATAAAATCCACTTAAAATTTAATATGTTTGAATGTGCCCTTGGTGTATGTTTACACAGCGTTTTTGAATACGTTTTTGGGTACATTTTACGGATCAAAAATGGAGCCCAAAACATATTCAACGATGTTCAGTGTACTTTTACATTGAAAGCAATGTAAACACGCATTGTCATTCAGATGATAAGTTTTTTACATGCGTCTTTCCGATGCGTAAACGGATCTGTTCAACGAATGAACATGTCAACTTTTGATCCATTTCACGCATTAGACACCCTATTTAAAACTATAGGGTGCATTTCTGCTACAAAGAAAACACATCCAAACACACCAAACACTTTGGGTACGTGTTTGGATAAGTTTTATGCAGCGTTTTTCAATTTGTTTTACGGATAGCATAACAGATTGAAAAACGCCATGTGAACATACCCTTAGTGTTTATAGACTCCCATGCTAAAAAGCTTCTATGGATGTGTTGGGGCTTCGACTTTACCCCCATATGCCTCTAAATTTGTTCATTTAATGTAAATCTGACAGAAAAAAAAATCATGGCATGCTCTTAACAATGTATTAACTGTCTTTTTTGTACTGATCATTGATGTTTAGAGCTATTTAATATATTTTAACTTGCCCTTCTACAATTCTTGAAGTGAATTCTATCATTGCATGTCATTGATGTAATAAAAGCTATTTATTTTACATTATATTTCACAACACTTACACCATCACTAAACATTAAACCTCTTAAGGATGCAGCAAATTTTGCCTAAAAGTCCCAGCTCCATTTTTTTAAATCTATGTGGGAATTCTTTTTAATGCTTTTATTTATCCAATATACTTTATGTTTTTGGTCAAATTTAATCTGTATATTTGTGTATATTTGTGAAAAACACCAACATTTTACAAACATTTGGAAAAAGTTTCCATTTTTAGAATTTTTAAATTTTTTGTTGTAAGATAATAGTCATGTGCCAAAACCCTACTTAAAAATTTAAACTTTTATCATAAGTGTACTTTATTATTTAGTTTTTTTTTTCTTCATTGTACAGAGTTAGCTGTGCAGCATAAATTATATGTTAACTTAATTTTGCTGGTCAATACAATTACAATGATACCTAATTTGTGTACTTTTCTATGTTTTAAAAACTTTTACCAAAAAAATACTTAAAAACAATTTTAGCAAATATGGTCTTTTTTCTTTTATTTACATTGTCCACTGTGTGCTACGATAACGATATGTTATTTTATTCTGTTAGTATGACAATATTATATTACTACAGATTTTTAATTTCTTACTGCTTTGAAAAAAATCCTCTGAAAAATATATGTGTCTTTTTTGAAATACCCTTTTAATATCTGATTTAAAAAAAATCTGTAGAAACTCCTCTACCGCTCTGAGCTCATAACTATATCTAAATTTTCGAAGTTTAAACATCTCTGGTTTTATGATTGACAGCTTTACCACACAAAAATGTTACTTTTTTTCCTACTCACTTTATGATGGCATCTTTTTTTTTCATCCTTCATTTTTTCAATTAATAAGAAGGTTATTTTGCGCTTTTTTTAGGGTTTTAACAAATTTCCAAAATGTAGTTTTTAGGGACTAGTTCAGTTTGATGGTGGTTTTGAGGGTCCTGTAACAGACACTCCCATAATTCATAATTTAGGAACTGCACATCCCAAAGTATTCAAAATAGCATTTAGGAATTTTGTTAATCCTTTAGGTGTCTCACAGGAATTAAAGGAAGTTAGAGGTGAATTATCAAATTAAATTTTTTTTTGCAGGTTTTCAAATCCATTTTTCACTGAAAAAACAGTAATGTTAACAAAAATCAAATCAAAATTTGATTCACCTGATTTGAAAAATTTTAGAAATACCCAATTTGGCCTTGTGATATTTGATAGATTGATGGAGCACCTTTTGGATTTTGGGGCCTCATTTTTGTAAAAAAAAAATTTAGGCAACATTTCAGGTTTGCTGATACCCTAAGGGTGCATCCACACGACATATACAAAATACCGGTCAAATTCTGTTTTAAAATCCATTTGGTATTTTGTCGCCTTTTGCATGGTTTTGTGCGACAGTTCTGTCTGCGGTTTGCGGATTCGCCCGTTCCCAATAACCATTGAATTGCACATCTTCTGCCCGAAAACTGTGTGGAAGATTGTGAATATTCAAAGTTTTTCAGAACTCCCGCGGCTGAAAAGTCGTCCAGCTGAAAATACGGTATTTAGGGGTGTAATGAGTAGTTTAAGCCTACTCTTCTGGGCCCGAATTAAAGAAAATCGGGTGGTAAAATTATTATTATTATTTTTTCGGTATGTGCTATTCAGGGGACATATTGCTCATGCAAGAAATATAAATAATGCACCCCAATATTGATTTGCCGTGTTTCTCCGGTTTTTAGAAATACCATCACATAGGCCACAGTGTGCTGCTTGACCATACAGCAGAGCCCAAAATTAAAGAAGCTGGCTTTCAACACACAATTTTATTCCACACCCTGGTCACATAATGGGGCCCAAGAGAAAAGGAGCACCAAGTGGGTTTCAGGGCAAAATTATAGCTCATTTATAGGCCCTATTCCAATACTTATAGGATTTGCGCTGGCAGAATAATGTAACATTCCCACAAGAAATCCCATTCTGGATACTATACCCCCTAATGTTTTTATCTTGGGCTATACTGAGTATTTTTAGCCCAAGCAACAAATCAAACAATGTGAACCAGCTCCAGTTCTTGGACAGGCAGGCAGAAATCATCGCAGGTGCAGACTGGGCTTAGTTAAAAAGCATTATCGCTTATATTTTATTGATGCATTTAAAACAATGGCATACATACATGTTCTTCATTAGAGACCCTCCGTTATGAGCTAGTAAAGCTGAATGAGCCCTCCATGTTCTTGTAGAAATTAATGCAAAACTGATATTAAAAATTTAATGAAATACTAATTTTTTCACAAAAGTATAATTTTAAGGGCATCTTTTTTTGTGCCAATTTCCTGACACTGAATAAATACATTTTTCCTTTGTTCAGTAATAAGACTATTTTGGCCAGAGGTGATCATATTTTGAAAACTACAACCCCTAAGGTATTCACCTAGGGGTATAAAGAGAGTTTTTAGTTTTGTTCACTTATGTGTTCCAATTTGTAATGTGGTAATAAAGTACACCTAAAGAGGTATGGTAGATTTTAATGTACTTTTTCATGCACAGGCCAGGTTTGGAGGGGTATCTGTCACAGCAATAACGTGTTTCCTTTCGGATACCTCTTTTAAAACAATCGTAACACCTTTTTTGTACTTGAGCCTTTTTTGTTATGGGAGTCACCTCACATGGAAAATGTTGGTCTCTAAGTAGTTTCATGGTTGATGGTAAATTTTCTTCTTCTTCATCTCCTCCAAAGATTTACACTTTTTAACACTTTCTTGGTACTTCAAGTAAGTTACCCTGTGGCTGACAGATGTATACAAAATATATGAATTGTACATTACTAGTGTTGAGCGATTATTATCGACAAAGTTGAATTCGGCACAGTTTTTATGGTGATCGGATTTTTTAGATCATGCGATAATTTCGGTTAAAATCTGTGCATCATTTATTAAGATTGCAGCCATTTTCGGCGCTTCCTGTCATTTGGCGGCCAGGCAAATCAGCTTACAGAATAGAGCAGGGTGAGGATGTGGTGGTGCGGACGTCATGACTGGATTGTGTGATGGTTGACGATTTGGTGGATAAAATCACATGACCTCGTTTTAATAGAACAGGTTTCCTGTTCAGCTCAGTGTTATCTCAGCGTCTCAGAGCAGAAGGATGTGCGCTCTGCTTGTTGGTCCCAAACAGCTCTAGGAGAAATTATTATAATTTATTCACAGAGAACCTATACTATTAGCTGTGATCCTTACAATGTAGTGAGATAGTGAGATTGGAAGATTTTATATAGTTAGGTAGAGAATTTTAAAGGAGATCTACCACTGTAAAGTCTCGGGGGGGAGGAGAGGAGGTGGGGGCCCCGCGGCGAACACGTCAAAGGCTCTTCTAAGATTACTGGATAAAGTTCACCTAGACTTAAGTGTAGACATGCACGTCAATAGCTTTATATTAACAGTTTTGCTATTGATTATTTCCCTTGGATATTGGGCGAGCCTGAACTTATAGGATACACATCTTTTCTAGAAACTGCAGTCTCTTTGTTTGGTGCAAAAACTACACTTTATTATCTGTATACATTTCAGTTAGGTGTTCATTTCAAATTTTGCCCATTCAACCTTTGTTGTTATATCACCTTGCCATTAAATTTGAAATCCAGCAATTTTATAGTCACCACTGGTGAATGTGATAGGTGCCAAAAATATCTGGTATTTTACGAATAGACAAGCTCTATTAAAGGAATACTGGACTATAAAGTTTCACCAAGATTAGTGGTAGGACATTGCACTGCAATAGCTTTATTTTTAACAGTTTTCTATTGAATTTATATCCTGGATATTGGGGCAGCATGAACCTATAAGATTACACATCTTTTCTAGTAACTGCAGGTCGCTTTGTTAGGTGCAAAACTCCAATTTATTATTCAGTATACATTTCAGATAGGTGTTCATTTTCAATTTTTGCCCATTTTCCACCTTTGTTGATATATCCACCTTGCACTTAAATTTGTATCCTAGCAATTTTATAGTTCACCACAGGTGGAATTGAAAGGTGCCATAATATCTTGTTTATACGGAATACATAACTGATACGGTGTTTTTGTCTTTGGCCGCACTACAGCTTTGTTCATTGAGGCGCTTGGCACTTAAAAATTGCTTACAGCACATTTTATAGTCACCACAGTGTGAATTGAAAGGTGCCAAAAATATCTTGTATTATACGAATTAAACCATAACAGATACGTGTTTTTTTACTTTGGGCGGCAATACAGCTTTGTTCATAGAGGTCAGCTCTGCACTAAATTTGTTTACAGCAATTTTATTGTCAAACCACAGGGAAATTGATAGGTGTGTTCAAAAAATACCTTGTATTATCCGAATACATTTTCTGGATACGTGTTTTTTGACTTTGGCGCAGGCCAGTTTTTTGATAGATCTACTTTGCAGTTAAATTTGAATCCGCAATTTTGTAGTCACCACAGGTGAATTGATAGGTGCCAAAAATACCTTTAATCTATCCGAATTCATTTCAGATACGTGTTTTTTCACTTTGGCGGCAGGCCACAGCTTTGTTGATAGAGCTACTTTGCAGTTATATTTGAATCCAGCAATTTTGTTTTGTTTTTGAGGGATTTGAGAATAGCTGTGATTTGACGTCTTTTAATAGAGACTTTCCAAAACTCTTCCCATACCTTCTCAAATTTGTTTATTTCGAACATGGGAGCGAAATCAAAACGGTGGTAAGCGAGCAAAAGAGGGGGGGCTAGGGACATGGAGGTAGAGGTACAAGAGAAGAGTGCTCCTTCCAGTGCTGGCGAAGGACAACACGCATGCCAGCGGATCAGTTCAGGTTGGCGAGGAAGTCAGGCCTGTCACGCTGGGTCAGGGCCCTGTGAATCTCGTGTAACGACATGCGTCGCCAAATATGTCCTTCTTCAGTGGTTAATGCAACCTGCATCCAGCAGTCTTTACCTCCTCATCCTCTCAGTCCCATGCCACAAATGTTAATCATCAGCATCACCAGCTCCCGTCCAACATGAAGCAAGCCCAAATGTCAACTCGTGTACCCACCATGTGGATAATCACTATTTCGGATAAGACCTCTTGATGACAAAAATGTGGTTGGGGTAAGGAAGGCATGTTTAAAGATCAAAGAGGCCAAAGTGGAGGATTTTCTCTGCTCTGACGCCCAGTTAACTGATGCCATCTGAGGAGGAGAAGGGAAGCCGGTCAATCTGGCCAAAATCCCGGGCAGTCGGCAACGCCTTGCAGTCCCTCTTGCTTGTTGCCGCAGCTCCTGGATGCAGAATGTCAGACGACCATGTCACCTGTGTGTTGATGAGATGACGATATTGCAGATCTACGTGGTCTTTTCCAGCAGAATTTGCTTGCCGAAGCGCTTCATCACTGGACGAGGAGGAAGACGATGGGGGTAGTGTCAGTACGGGTTCCGCCTCAAAAAAGGGCGAGGCGCAGAAGTACCGCTGATATGATTCCGACCAGCCACGGTCAGGCAAACCCCGCCTCCTCGATTATCGCTGTCAAAAAGGTCCAGGACTCTCAAGCCTGGGCCTACTTTTGACCAAGCCTCTGATTCACCCAGCGATGTCATATCCGCCTATGCTGCAAACGATTATGTTGGAGGCTAGAAACCTTAGGTGGTTAACACACCAACATGCTCTAGTCACATGCAGCGATTGCATGAGTTTGAAATGGAGGCAAACACTTGGCCAAAAAAGGCATGACCGATGCAGGGCCTCCCAACACGTCACACCCTCTGTCTCCGCCTACTCCTCCTCCGACACCACCAAGCGTTCCTACAGTGCCCCTCAGTCTCTCAGTTCTTGATCAGGGATCAGCCTCCGCTTCAGCCTCCACGTTCGACCGAGTACCACCAGCACCACCAGAGACCCATACTACCCTTCTTCTTACGCCAGTTTGAAGAACTGTAACGCCGATACAGCGGCCAGTCTAGACTAGCCAGCTGTCTGTCTTCCATGGTTTGGGAGCAGAACAAAACACTTTAAACCCAAAACCATCCCAAAGACAAAAGCTGAATGTCGGCATTGTCAGGCTTTTTGGCCTTGGAAATGTTGCCTTTCCATATGGTGGGACACAGATGGGTTCCGCCACATCATGGCCTTGCCTGCCCCCAATACCAGATGCCGAGCAAGGCATTTCTTTGCCAGAAAAAGCTGTCCTGCCCTGGCAGCAGTGTCATCTATAAATTTCAAGCTCGTTGTCTGAATCTGTGGCCCGGGAAAAGTCCTCCGACCACCGACACATGGACTAGTAGGCATCGGCCAAGGGGCCGCTATTACTCTGTGACAGCTACTGGGTGGAGCTGGGTGGATGTCCTGGGGGTGACGGTGGCTCTTCAGGCTTGGCGCACGCTCTTAAAACGCAGGGATGGTGCAGGGTTCTTTCCCCCAAAGTCCTATGTGGTGGCTATTCACGTGCCCACCAGAAGCCAAACCGTGTGAAAATTAATCATGTCTTGGAGACCATCCACACAAGGTCAGGAGCTGTGGAAGGCTGCTCACGCAACGAGACCCGAGCGCTGGCTGCGGTGCAAGAACCTGTATGTGCCAGGCAAGGTGGTGTGCGATAACGGGGCGAATCTGCTGGCCGCCCTTAGATTGGTAGGCTGGGCACATCCCTGCCTGGCACATGTCATGGAATCTTGTCTGTCCAGAAATATTCTAAAGAGCTACCCGGGTTGGTACTGCCTGCTGAGGAAGGCTCGAAGTCTAAGTTCGACTTCACGCCGTTCGCACTGCTTAGTCCCGCCTGGCTGCGTTTTGCAGCGTCAGCCCTCGGCCTCCCCGTCTAACCGTATCATTGTTGACGTGGCAACACCCCCACGCTGGATTTCACCCTTTCCACATGCTCCAGGCGATTGTGGCAGCAGCGCAATGTCATTACTCAGTACGAAGTGACATATGGACTGACAAAGCAGCGGTGCAGACCTCGGGGGTTGTGCCACCGTGAGTGGGGGGCAGGTGAAAGAGCTATGCCCATCCTTGCACAGTTTGAAGAAGCCACCAAAATGGTTCAGTGCGGACAATGCCCTGTCAGCATGAGCATTTGTGGTGAATCTAAGTTCTGGAACGATTGATAGTTGGACACTATGAAACAACAGGGTACCGCAGCGACGGAGGAGGAGACGGACTCAAGATGCGGACACGGTGCCTTTTCTCTCCGTACCAATATCACAAGGCCGACAGTTTCGCAATTTCATCGTTCTTCATTTGGCAGTGGTCGGGGTCATGAGCAAGTGCAAGGTAGGCGCATCAGCTCTCAGGGTGCATCATCTCAGGCAAGTCAGGGCTGGTTGAAGCTGTGCCGGACGGGCAGCGGAGGAGGGGAGGTAGGAAGGAGGAGGAGGTATTCTAGACACGAGGTTACCGACGTCCCTGGCATTGAAAGAGGTTGGCGCGAATTTGAGGCGGAGGGAGGAAGATGAGGAAAGATCTGTTTGCTATGTGCCCCTGACCCAGAGGCTTGGGAATCAAGGCTCCCATCTCTCACATAGTGATTGGATGCTCCATTTAACATACAACATTGATCCTCGCATTAAGGCCATCACAAAAGAACAACAGTTACTGGGTGGCCACCCTCCTGGATCCCCGGTAGGTACAAAACAAAACTCTGCACTTTCCTTCCACCCACCAATTAGAGAGTAAAAGCAGGGAAATGAGGCCTTGCTGATGGATTCAACTGGCTGACATCTGTTGCGGTCTGCTTACTTTCCCAATGGTCAACGGTGGAACTATTCAGCGACGTGACAGCAGTAGAGGTGCAAGTAGGCGTAGCGGGCAGCAGAAGGGCAAATGGTGGCAAGAAGCCTATTGTGGTGACCTCTGGAAATCTTTGTTTTTTCCACCTCACCAACGCATGCAATGCAGGGCACACATCCAACAACACAGAGACCAGCTCTTAGATCATGGCTGCACGACTATCTCGGATCAACACCGATGTTTTTGGATGTGTTCCGGACACAATAGACTTCTGGTGTATCCAAAATGAGTTTGAATGGCGTGCTGGCTCATCACGCCATAGAGGTGTTGTCATGCCCTGCAGCCAGAGGTCATATCTGAGCGGACCTTCAGCACGCCTGGAGGAGTCATTACCAGACAAACGCATCCGGCTTTCACAGATAATGTGTCGTTTGTTCTTTCATCAAGATGAATTCCAGGCATGGATCTCTGATGATGTTGTGGCCCCAATGCCGAGGTCACCGATTAGTGCCGGTCTACTTCACATTCCTATTCAATCGAAATGGTACTCTTGAAAAATTGTTTTTTAAAATGATCATTTCTTACTGAACTTTTTTATTCTCTTTGTCCCAAAAGTTCATTTTGCTGGTTTTGCTGTGAGGAGACTGTAAAGACAGCAGTTTCATGACACACGTATTTCCATTTACTCACATTTATCTTTAGAAGTTTTCGCATTGTACAATGGTTTTGAGGTCTGTTGACTGTGAGATACAGCTATAATTATGGTCCTTTGAACAGATATGTGGCTTTTAAGTGGCATTTCTCCACCTCACAATTTTTTGATTAGTGGCTGAGAAGTCATTTTTATAATTTTTTTGGTGTAGGTAGCATTGTGAGATTCAGCAATAATCATGGTTCTTTGGAACAGAAATGTGGCTTATTAAGTGGCATTGCTCTTCACAATTTTAATAGTGGCCTGAGAAGTCTATATTTATAATTTTTTGGGGTCTTGTAGCTGTGAGTACAGCAATAATTCCATTTTCCTTTGAACTGTAATGTGGGCTTCTAGTGGCATTTTCTCCCCCACAATTTTTTAACAGTGGCTGACGAAGTCTTTTTATCATTTTTTGGGTCATGCTGCTTTTGGAAAGGCAGCATTCTACAGGTCCTATTATAATAAAAATGTTGTTTCTAACAGACATTTGTTCTTCACAATTGTCCAAAGTGGCTCAAGGGATCATGCTTTTGAATTTGTGGGGGCATTTTTGACTTTGAAATGTCAGCTAACTACAGTCATATTATTATAAAAAAATGTTGTTTTCTACTGACATTTGTTCTTCACAATTGTCAGAAGTGGCTCAAGTCATGCTTTGAATTTTTGGGGGCATTTGGCTTTGAATGACTGCTATACTACAGGTCCTTTTATAAAAAAAAAATTTGTTTCTAACGACATTTGTTTTCATATTGTCAAGAGTGGCTCTGGGTGATGGTGCTGTCAGAACGGGAATAGGTAGGACACTGTTAATGGACACATATGCAAATATGACTTGTTTTTGCAAGATCTTTAACATAGATATCAAATCCCTGTATTGAGACAACCCATTTATTACAAATTAAAAAAAGAGAAAGACAAAGAATGGTGGGATTCCACCCTTTTTTAAAAAAATGTTTTTTCTAGAATTAAATTACAAAAAAAAACTTGCAGAAAAAAAAATTATCTGAATTGTACAAGGGGGGTTTTAGGGGGAAAAACTTGACCAGTTGTGGGTTATTCAGGGACAGGGAGTATGGAGCAGGGGCAGGAAAAAAATTTCCCAGGGAACCTTTTTCCTCCCCCACTTTTAATTTTAAAATGAAAAAAAAAAAAGCAAGAAAAGGGGCCCATGGGTTTTTAAACGGGGAGCGTTAACCACCATTTATTTCCAATTTGAAGTTTCAAGGGGGCCACACTCATCCCAAAAGGGGCAAGCGCTACCCAGGTTTTTTTGGCTGTTAAGGGGAAAAGGCTGGAGTTCTACCTTCCGCTTCCGCACTTGTTCAGAACACAGTTTTCGTTGCTGCGTCATCAGGGCATTTTAAAACCCGCGTGTTTTAAAAGATGAGGGTGCCAGCCTGGGCTTTCACCGGGACCCCTGTAAATTTGGCCCCGGGGGTTTGCTGTGGCCCCGGACAGGTTAGTTCCCAAAGTCCATTTAAAAATTTAAAAAGGTGGTTGAAAGGGTCCCCTTTTTTTGGGAATTTTTTAAAAGTGGGGGTCATGCAGGTTTGGGGGGTCATTTCTGTGGCCCAGGAAAATTAAAAAAAAAAAATTTTTGTTTAATGTTTCCCGTAAAATTAAAAATTTTGGTTGAAAAAAATCCCTTTTTTCCCGGGATTTTTAAAATGTGGGGGTCATTTCAGGGGTTTGGGGGGTCATTTTGTGGCCCCGGCCCGGTATTGTAAAATTTCCCGTTCAACTAAAAAATGGTGGTTGGAAGGACTCCTTTTCCCGGCACTTTTTATTCTGGGGGTCATGCAGGTTTGGGCTCACTGCTGTGGCCCGGGACAGGGAAAGTCAATGTCGAGTGAAAACTAAAATGGTGGTTAAAGACTCTATTTCCGGCACTTTGATTCTGGGGTTATGCAGGTTTGGGGGCTCATGCTGTGGCCCAGGACATGTATAGTCAATGTTCCAGTCAATTAAAATGGGTGGTTGAAAGACTCCTTATTTCGGCACTTTTAAAATCTGGGGGTTCATGCAGGTTTGGGGCTCATGCTGTGGCCCAGGGACAGGTATAGTCTGATGCAGTGAAACTTATAATGGTGGTGAAAGACTCTTTTTCCGGCAGTTTTTAAATCTGGGGTCATGCAGGTTTGGGGCTCAGGCTGTGGCCAGGACAGGGAAGTATATTGTCAGTGAAACTATAATGGTGGTTGAAAGACCTCCTTTTCCCGGGCACTTTATGATATGTGGGTCAGGCAGGTTTAATGGTCATTCTGCGGTACAGGACAGAAATAGTCAATGTCCAGTTCAACTAAAATGGTGGTTGAAAGAATCCTTTTTCCGGCACTTTTTAAATGTGGGGGTCATGCAGGTTTGGGGCTCATGCTGTGGCCCAGGACAGGTATAGTCAATGTCCAGTTCAACTAAAATGGTGGTTGAAAGACTCCTTTTTCCGACATTTTTGAATCTGGGGGTCATGCAGGTTTGGGGCTCATGCTGTGGCCCAGGACATGTATAGTCAATGTCCAGTTCAACTAAAATGGTGGTTGAAAGACTCCTTTTTCCGGCACTTTTAAATCTGGGGGTCATGCAGGTTTGGCGCTCATGCTGCGTTCCAGGACAGGGATATTCAATGTCCAGTTCAAGTAAGATGATGGTTCAAATCATACTGCCTTCTGGCACTTTTTATTTTGTGGGTGATGCAGGTTTAAGGGTCATGCTGTGGTACTAGACAGGGATAGTGAATTTTGTGTGTTTTTTTTTCTGTGGCTTTTATAACCCAAGTGTGTTGCCTAAGGTGTAGCACGTATCCATTTGACTGTTGTGGATGTTAATTCCAGCTTCTCCAGGCCTGTTTGGGTGTAAGAATGAAGGTGTTGTTGCTCTCCCATAGACTTTAATGGTCATCGCTCATAATCCTCATACACTGCACATTTCTCCCCAGCCCCTTGCAGAGCGAGGAATCAAGGGAGCATCTGCAATGTTTACTAAGATAATTACATTACAACTAGTGGATTCTCTATACAGCAGAAAGCCTCATACACTTCACATTTCTTCCCCGCCCCTTGCAAGCTTTCTACTGTAGAGAGAATCCACTAGTTGTAATGTAATTATCTTAGTAAACATTGTAGACGCTCCCTTGCTTACTCACTCTGCTCGGGCCCCCTCTCTTTCCCCCCTGCAGCAGTTCATGACATTTGTGTATCATCTGTCCTGAGCAGGTAGCAGGTAAGGAAGTCACTTTGTGGCAAAACCCCTTTATAGAACGTGCTAAATAACTAAACACATTTTTTTAAAATAAAAACTGTCACCCCAATGATTTGTATGCTACGATCACCCTTAAGGAATGTACTTTAAATTTGTAAGACATTGTCCCCTCAAAATATGATGTGATTGGATTTTTTGCATCCCTTGCTATATATAAAAAGAATAAAAAATTAAAAGAATCACTTGGATACTTGGCAGAGGGGAAGAGATTAACACCTTATTGGGGGTAGGGATGGACAGTGAGAGATGTGGGAACACTCACAGAAGTGACAGCTGTCAGATTCGTTGAAAAGATCAGATAGTTTGTCACAAAAAAATGAGTGAGGGAAACAGGGAGTTAGTAGTTAAAGGGTTAATTTTTTTAAGTGTCTTTCGCTATATGAGCCAATGATGATCACTGGCAGAAAGGGGGAACTAAAACAACTGGTACATTGTCTGATTTATTCAGTTGATCAGACAGCTGCCACAATTAAATCACAGAAAATTTGAGGGACTGGGCAGTGGAGAGGTTAATTGTAAATGTCGGGCTTTGACAGCCTTGATCGCTACACAGTATGGCACAGCACCTACAGTACAGCTTCAGTCTCCTCAGTTTCTTACACAGAAATGAGGAGATCGAAGGCTGGGACCGGCTTTTTACCCGGTCTATGATGTAGGTCAGCTGTGATTGGTCAGTCAGCAGAGACTGACCAATCACAATGGTTGCTGCCGGGACCATCGTGATTAGTCCTCTGCCTTGTTGGGTGCTGTTTAGCAGTCATAAACAGCAATCGGCACAGAATTATCCCCCTGTCCCTGCACAGGGTGACATCATCCATGACATTTCTGCATGTCATGGTGCATTTGGTTACCATGCACCATGATGTTCAGAAACCTCATGGTGGGTTATGGTGTTAAGTAACACTTGACAATGAATTATAGGTATTTAAGAATCACTAGCTACATAAGAATAGGATTTTCAGAAAAGACAGCCCTACTTTTATTTATCTACAAACATTCGATATTTGGTGGATTATGGAACAGATTTATTGTGGCAATTGTGCCAGAATTCTGGTGCAATTTGAGCCAAAATACTGGCATACAAACTTTACCACACATTTTTTATGTATTTTAGACAGGTTTTAAACACTTGTGTGCTGCATCTGACAAAAAAGGTATGGCTTACCGAAAAGGGGCATAGCTCTGTATAAAAGGGGCATGGCTTCACATGCTAGATCGTGATCCAAAAAGAGTGCAGCACAGTTTAGCAGCAATTAGTGAAACAAACTAAGCCAACTAGTAGAAAATGCAAACTTAGGGGGACATGTATGAAAAGTGGTGCTGCCTTGACAGTCATACTTCTCAGAAGGTTAGTATTACATTCATCAGTATGTTTAAAAGTGTCTCATTGCACTTCATAAATGTGTCCCGTTGTGAGACACAATTATGCGCCAAAATGTGACTCATAGACTGTCTGTGCCAAAATTTGTCTCAGCCTCGCCACCATAAAATTGATATCAATTGATTGATCCGACACTTTTGCGCCAAATTCTGCTGAGCCACATTCAGAAAGGTGTTTTTAATCTTATAAATCTGGTGCGACATGCCCCTTAGAACTGGCGCACACAAAACTGTCGAGGGTGCCAGATGTACGCTAGTTTTTGGTAAAAGACCTTTTAAAAGTATGTTGGACAGGAGCTTTGACAGTTTTTTGGCGCAAGTCATGTCAGAAAACTGACTTAACCCCATTCATACATGTTGCCCTTAGACTTGACAGTCTAAACATGTGTGCAGCTGCTGGTACAGGGAGGAGGCAGGACGGATCGTTACCGTCCTGCCTTCTCCCCTGTATGTATCAGGATCTCAGGGGGCCCACAGCTTTCACCACGCCCCTTGCGATGCTGGATCTCCTCGGCTGGCAGCTCTATCGGACCAGGAGATCTCTGGGAGCTGCATAACAGCATAAGTGGCGTGATGACGCCACTCAACTTACACTGCTCAGCAGCTCCTGGACCTGGATGTGGGGACCGTGGCGAGGTGAGTAGGTTTTATTATTATTTTTTTTATTTCTTTATTATCATTAGCTGCAGGGGTTGCTGCCTGACTATATGGGCTAATGCAGGGGCTACTATCTGGCTATAGGGGCTATTAACTTGCTATAGGGGCTACTACAGGGGCTACTACCTGACTATAGGGGCTATTACCGGGCCATTGGGGCTAGTACCTGGCTATAGGGGCTACTACAGGGGCTACTACCTGGCTATAGGAGTTACTATAGGGGCTACTACCTGGCTATAGGGGCTACAACAAGGGCTACTACCTGACTATAGGGGCTATTACCTGGCTATAGGGGCTACTACAGGGGCTCCTACCTGACTAAAGGGGCTATTACCTGGATATAGGGGCAACTACCTGACTATAGGAGCTATTACCTGGCTATTGGGACTATTACCTGGCTATAGGGGCTACAATAGGGGCTATTACCTGGCTAAAGAGGCTACTACAGAGGCGACTACCTGGCTATAGGGGCTATTACCTGGCTATAGGGGCTATTATATGGGCTACTACCTTACTATAGGGGCTACTACAGGGGCTGCTGACTATAGAGGCTATTACCTGGCTATTGGGGCTATTACCTGGCTAAAGAGGCTACTACAGGGGCTACTACCTGGTTATAGGGGCTACTACCTGGTTTTAAGGGCTATTATCTGGCTATAGGGGCTACTATCTGACTATAGAGGCTATTACCTGGCTATAGGGGCTACTGTAGGGGCTGCTACCTGACTATAGGGGCTATTATCTGGCTATAGGGGCTACTACAGGGGCTACTATCTGGCTATAGGGGCTACTACCTTACTATAGGGGCTACTATCTGACTATAAGGGCTATTACCTGGCTATAGCGGCTTCTACAGGGACTACTACCTTGCTATAGGAGCTACTACAGGGGCTACTACCTGTCTACAGGGGATACTACATGGCTATAGGGGCTAGTACATGGCTATAGGGGTTACTATCTGACTATAGGGGCTACTACAGAGGTTACTACCTGGCTATAGGGGGCTACTACAGGGGCTGCTACCTGGCTATAGGGAGCTACTTCAGGGGCTACTACCCGGCTATAGGGGCCTACTACCTGGTTAAAGGGGGCGACTACATGGCTACAGGGGCCTACTACATGGCTACAGGGGCTACTGCATGGCTACAGGGGACATATTACCTGGCTACAGGGGGCTACTACATGGCTACAGGGGACATATTACCTGGCTAAAGGGGCAACTACCTGGCAACAGGGGCTACTACATGGTTTCCAGGGGCTACTGTCTGGCTACAGGGGGCCTATTACATGGCTACCATATGAGGTGCTATAGATGGGGATTTTTGTACAGAGATAAAAAATTGTGGAAAAAGTGCTGATAAAATTGAAAAGTCTAAGATAATTTATTTTTTTAAATTCTACAGTGAAGAGTCGTGGCCGGGAGAATACGTCATAGCGTCTGGGACAGATGAAGAAGAAAAAGAGAAAGAGAATAACTCTTCAGAGATGTCTCCTGTAAGTGCCTGGATGTAACTTTACTGTAATCCCTTATATGTTTGCAGAGCTGATACAGCTGTTATCCACTACTATATGGTCACTGTATGCCAGTAATATAGGTTGTAGTATAATGGTTTGTATTCAGTAATGGTATTGTGTATTATTCAGTCACTATGTGGTGGCGATATGTAGTCATAGTGTTGCGGTATTCGGTCAACTTGTGGTGGTGAAAATATGGGTCAACGGTGTGGCGGTTTTATTTGGTCACTATGTGCTGGTGATATGTGGTCCCTTTAAAAGGATATTGGTACTATTAGCCTGGGATTCTGGTTTTGTGTAAACAGTGTTATTTGGTAACTGCATGACTATTATTAGTAGTTTTATATGTAGCACATTGTGTTAAAGCTTTTTGTATAATTTGGTTTGACGGTGATGCAATGTGTCGCATCGTGGCACATAATGTTTTCGGAGAGTGGAAGTGGGGGGCGAAATTCTTCAAACCCCACCCTGAGTGCAGTTTAGCCTAGGAACGGGCCCCGAAACGATGAACCCTTTTTGGATAATGAACCACAATGAGTAAAAGATAAGGACAATTAAAAGTAATAATGGTGCATATTATTCAAGAAAAACAAAGTTATTATTAAAACTGTAATAGTTAAATTTACTAAAGACTGTGCATTTGTGTTTCAGTCATCCCCGTAACTTCGACATCAAGAATAGTGCAGTGTTAAAAAAAAGAATGTAAACCCAAAGAAACCCTAACAGACCTTACCAGGCCGTTGGGTTTTTTAGTATCAGTTTGGATCAAACTAAACTGTCACAGTGTCGTGGCTGTGATGTTAGTGTGAACAGTCTCCTATATTTAGTTCTGCCCCCTATTTCCATGTTAGTACTATAACACTAATAAGCATATTAATTTATTTTAATCTGTTCCTAATAGTTCTTTTCATGGTTTACTTGTATCATACAAGAAACCTTGGCTTATTATTGGAGCAGCTGCTGTTATAGTGGCCATTATCTTTATTCAGAACAAAACAGAAATTAAAGGATGAACATGCACTGTGACTCATAGTCAGCCTGCTGCTGCTACTGTGACTGCCAATGGAATCATGCTTTTAATGGCACAGCTTGAAAAAATAGTAATTTTCTTTTTTATTCCATGCACATCAGAGTAACATATTATTACGAGTGTAATAGAAAGTCCTGTTTTCCTAGGCATGTGAAAATTCCTACATTGTATGATAGTGGTTAATTTAATATGATGGTAATTTGTCTGTCTTTTTTATTGCTTTCATTTACCCCTCAAGATGAGTCACTAAAAAAATCACAATTCATGCTTTACCATTTCGTCAAGGGGGTGCAGTTGAGTTGCGCTCAGTTCAATCATGACATAAATGAATAATCTTTAAGAATCAAATGGTATAAAGGGGGAAATGGGTGTGACAGGATTGATATGGGGGGAAGGGCTAAAGTCGGAGAAGAAAGCTATAAAGACACCAGATTTTGCATGCTCTTTTCGTTGGTTTTCCTCATTCTAATGGTCTTTTACAAAAGTGCAAAGTTCCTAGTTAAAAAAATAAACTA